>JAQFZC010003627.1:0-18249 GCA_034695205.1 Dicyrtoma fusca | reverse complement strand
GGATTGAAGCTTCGGTCTGAGGCTGGAAATTTCCATTCCAGTCTGCAGTCCTAACCGCTCACCCAAGCACGCCTGCTAATTCCAAGGATGTACAAACACTGTTTGCCCCATTTTAAAACAGGGAAAATTACATACGCTCTATCGTTTCAGAACAACTAGATATCAGTTTGCTTCCCTTTGCTTGACTTTTGAATTTGTTCCAATTCAATTTCAGCAATTCCCGAATATACCTCATTTTACTTCTTAAGCCACGGCAAAATCACTGATGCCTCGAGATGTATGCGAAAAATAGCGGTATCAATCTTACCTAGTTAGGTAGTTGCTACCCACATTATTTTGCCTTCACATGCAGCTTAGTCAAGTAAGGCTGACTTCGGATTTCCATGGATTATACTAAGCCTATTTAATTAGTAATATTGGTGTCCTCGAGTCCCCATCGTTTCCATGACGACTAGTATTAGAATGTTGGGACTTGGGAAGGGAGTGGGAGTGATCGTTGCCGTTGCGGAATTCTACATGAATAAAGAACCTAGTATTGTTTTTTTGCTAGGTATGTGAATTTTGCCATATATAAAGGTCCCTAAACTTTCATTTGTGGACTAGGTATATCCATGTCAAGATTGGGTATTATCCTACAAAGTAATTAGGCACTTGTCTGTGCGCACCGCCTACCTTATTTGTATGTACGGAGTATGTTATTAGAAGTACTGCTTACCGCTTACTGCTTTGCATTTTGTTTCCTAGTAATTTATCGCTATACAGAAAGTATATCATTAATAGATCGAATTTCGTAATTTTGTAATTTCGTCCTCATATGATAGCAATAACTTCTACCTAAGCACCCGCTACCAGAGGGACATGAGCCTCTAGGTAAAGTAATTAAGTGAACTGACTCCATTCCATTTAATCCATGGAGAGACCCGAACTCAATCTTAAAAGACGACAATTTCGCAAAGAAAATTTTATTAATGAAATTTCAAAATCCCGTCTTAATTCGGGAAGGTAGTAGTGGTAGCCTCTGCTCCGTATGGAATTCATTTTTATCAATGTTTATTACTGTCTTTTGCACATCCTCCACAGATGTGTTTAGGAAGTAACTTCTGAAGTTCCGGCCCTCTCTCGTACCGGATCGGGAAAAACGTGAAGCCCAAATGGCCTGTCTCTATTGTAATTAGATTGCTCAATGGCTTGGTAAAGACGGTGACGCTACTAATGCGAGTGCGTATATTTAAACTCAAGATCCTTCCAGACTGCTTTAATGTATTTCTGGTTCCTCCTGAAGCTCCTTAACTGATGCAGCCGGATCAGTTTAGTCCATTCTGGAGTCGTAAGTAGTTGTAGTTGGAGGAGAACAAGGCTCGGAGTGCTTCTCCAAAGTCTACGGATCACTGAGCAATACATAACAATGGAAATTACGTTAATGTGGAGGCATGTTGAAGTCCATGGGGGGCTTTACAGTCGATTTACATGGCAAGGGACGAAGTTCAAATATAGCGGGGGTATATCTACACCTATACTTATGAGATCCTAACTAAGAATGGAAATGAATGCATTTCCCAGTTTGAATAAATTATTTAGAGATTTGTCACGGTGCTTTCCTTTTGTAGAGCTAAATATACCAGCTAATACGATAAATACGGCAGGACAAAAATTCGAACGATTATACGGTACACGACGCACAGGTTGTTTAGACTACAATAATTATTGCAAAATATTTTGAATCTGGTAAAAATTGAATTTTATTTATTGTATAATTTAGGAACGTGAAGTCAAGGAAAGCATCCTGCTGCATTTTATTTTGTCACAAATGTCTAGAATGTATTGGGAGAAAGAGAAATTTAAACATGAGAAGCCAGCTTGAAGGAGACGTAGTGGAGGAGAAGGGAGCTGGGATGGCCGTCGTTATCAAAGCTTCTTCTGCTTCCCAAGTTTTGATACGAACATACAAAACTGCGAGGGTTAAACTAATGCTTCAAGAGATTGGTACCTGCAGTTTATTTTAAATTATTCCGGTGGTATATACGGTAAACAGATGTCAAGAAAATGCATGTCACGAAAAACATGATATCGATCTCCAATCTGCTATAATCTCCTTGAAGAAAAAGGAGAGTACTGCCTGAGTTCTTGAAGTCATTCTTGTACAATCCAGTCCTCACATGACTACGAGGGAGCCCAACTGAAATAATTTATTTTGATTATCGATTTTCCTCATGTTCCAGGACTAAACACAAATCACAGAGACTGTATTTGAAGTTTTTTTTCTCCTTATTTGGCTGTCAACGGCTCTCCCTTTCATTAATTGTAATAAATACATACCATTCCAAGTAAATTCCACGTAGCAAATAAATAACCAAGTACGCTTTTACAAGTCCCGGCACTTTGGTTTCGAGGTACCTGGAAAATTTTCGGGAAACTATAGGTTGCTGGAAGCTGAGACGTCGAAGTGTAATGGCTGGAAGATGTAGATTTCCCAGTATTTCCAGTCGCAATTGCTGCCTCAAGTAATACGAATGCGTTGAGTGCAGTGCCTACATCTACGTCATACATGTAACTACTGGTGGTGAACTTGAAAGGGGAATCTGTATGTCATGATTGCGGTTTGAGTTAATCCGATTATTACTGTCAATGTCATACGTCAATACAGACAAACTAGAGAGCAAGAAATTTTCTACTCGCTGCCAGTCTATTTAACCGCAAAGCACAGTACGTCCACGGAATAAAATACGTAGAGAAGAAGCGATAATCGTATAATAAAAAAGATCTTAGCGGAAGAATGGGCTAAGAAAAGACTGGAAAAGGTTAATATTTTATGTATCTATCTCGGGTGAAAGTTTTGTACATTATTTATTTCTTGTGCGTGTGTCTGTGCCGTCTTGGAGGAGCCTTGTTCGGAGCTCGGCAGGAGACGTGTGACGATACAATAACATATTGTATCTCTGCTCTACGGCCTATAGTATCCGTGGTAGCCAGCAGTCCGCATAGCCCTCGCAGAATTCTCCGTTCAAAGCACCATGCTGCCTTTATTTTCACTACCCGACTTTCACTCAGAGTGTAGACTTCCAACAAGACTTTTCATACTGTCAAATTTTAGTTTGAAGTATAATTTGACTACATCTGCACCTCCAGATAATCTCTCAGATACAGTCCCTTCATTGCTCCGCATCCTCCACGCCGTTCTGTGTGTATGTATGTTGGCTGTACAAGGGAACTTGATGTTCTTTGGGACAGTCTACATGGACAAGTTGGCAGTTTATGGTTTATCTATTATTATTATTATATTCAGAAAGGGCCAGTGAGACGGAGGTAATGTGCTCCAGCAACATCTTCAATGAACTGCAAGAGACAGGCGGACGACAGGCGATACTGTCCGACATGGTAGGACGGAGATAAGAAGGAGAAAGTGTAGTGGCAGAGTCGCGCTCAGATATTTACTCCCGTCCTCTTCCCTACCCATCACTCTTTCCTTGAGCTAGTGCCCTAATCAGCATGGACAGCGGAGCCGACGCCTACGTTCTGCTGAGAATTCGAACCCTGCTGTGACTGGATGAACTGGTGAAAGCGACATTTTCCATTCTATGCTTTCCCTTGGTTTTCTCCTATGACAATGACACAATCAGTGATGGCACTTATCGTCCTCACCATCGCTCCAAAACAATTTTTAAAATAATGCAAGAATCAAGTAGTTTAGCATATTCTAAAAAATTCATATCCTCCCTTTCCTAACGAAATGCTAATTTCAGTCATCTCTAAAGCCTAAAGTAATTACTTCACAATTTTACTTTTTTACGAAAAAAAAATTAACACATGGAAAATGGCGGCCTTCAGTAATGTAGAGTACAGTAGAGTATTGTAGGTAGTATTTGTACTAGGGAGAGAAAGTACAGTTAAACATACTCGTAGGTACGTAGCTGGGTAGGTCTGCAATATCTTTTTAGAATTTTTAAGAGGAAACGGGTGTAACCGGAAAAATACGAACTGAAACCGTGGGAAAAATGCCTTTAGGATGTGGTATGCTCGAGAGAAAAGTCTCACGCTCTGTCGAGCCACATCGTTTCGAATTCGAACTGTACCATGTACTGTGTTCTATTGGAGGGATGCCGTAGAGTCGAGCGCTTCTTCTCTCCGTATGAGTCTTCAATTGCATCACCGTATTCTTTGGCCTCAAAGGAAAGACACAAAATTCAGAGAATGAAACACCGCTTTCTCCACTCACTCAGTCCTGCCAATATGCTCTTCGCCATTTGCTTAGAGCTGAAATTGTAGCAAAAGGAGAAAAGAAGACGAAGGGAAAGGAAAAGAAGAGAGAAAAAGATTTTTGTCTGCACGGATAAAAACTTAAAGTACTTTCTATTTGGCTTCGGGAGAAAGTATCAAGTAATGGGTGAAAGTTATTGCGTGAAACAAATGCATGTGTTATGTTTTACTGGGACATGTACTCTGAACGTCGGAACACATCCTTTTGATTTAATTCATCTAATTCTGTGTATCACAAAACGAGCCAGCTCTCACAACTTCATTCCTCAATATTCTCAGACAAAATCTACATACTAATTCAACTCCCCATGTGTTCATACATACAGCCCTTTATTATCTCAATACACTACTCACTCTAAAATATAATTTACTCCAACTTCCAAGCACACAAACCCCATAGACAATGAATCTCCATTTAAACAAATGCACATTCTGCCCGTACAGATGGAAGCTGAATGAGACTCTCGATCCCAAGCCGAATCTACATATTATGTACTTTCTTCTGCTTTCCACTAATGTATCAGTGCTGGTCTCCCTGACTGACTACATAATTATTTTCATGAATCACTGAGCAGAAATCCCAGAATCGTGATCTCAAGGTCTTTCGATTCTTCGATTCTTGAGAGCTTGAGCTGTGGAGATGGTGCATTTTATTTTTGTGAGTCTCAACCAGAAACTCTGACCAAAGTAGCATTATTATAATGATAGCGGTGAAAAGGCGGGCGCTGGCTGGGGAAACTTGACGTGGGAAACCAAGAGCAGGAAATGTAGGAGTTGAATGCGGATAGGAGTAAATAGGTCTAGTAAAATAGATCATGCTAATCCGATTGGGGTAGAAAATATTCTTTTGAGCTAAAATGAAATTTTAAGAGTATAAAAGGAAACTTATCTACTCCGTGAAAATTGAACACGAATAGTTCGAACTCTGGGAATATTTGCACACTTAGCGCTGGGCATGTCCTTACTTCACTCTACTTGCCTTCACTATATATGTATGCTATAAGATCGCTACTGAAGAAGCAAGATGGCTTTTACTGACAAAATTTAGAAATTACAATTTTAAAAGTTTTACTGAAAATGAGGTCCTATAGTAATATCAAATTTGTAGCTATGTGCTTTTGAAAAAATTTCCAAATACGATAGTGTAAAACATTTTGAAGTGTGCAATTTGAACTATTTATAGTTTTTACAATGCGGAAAATGCACATTGCATTGTTCCTCAAAGGGTGAAATTAATTTAGGTACAAAGTTTTAAAAATACGCAAAATTGCGTAGTAGCATATTTTTACAAAATTGCAAAATCGTCTATTTACACAAATACTTTTGAGCGGTGTAAACTCTCTTAATTTTTTAGTTTTAAAAAGTAGGAACACGTTTTATTTGTTTGATTTTGAAAAGGTTCAAGATTTCCTTATTGCGTTCTTGTAGACAGGTGCACAATGTCATATTTACAGCCTTTTGGGAAATTGCAAAACGCAAAGTTGTTGTTTCAAAACCATTCTTCCTTACATACTTCTATTACACTATAGAAGGATATGCTTCTAATGTAGGTACATAGGCCACTTTTTTGTGTTAAAATTTGGATAAGCCCCACTTTACGTCTTCGTTCAGGATGTGTAGTCCTACGGATGATCCTGCCCCTTCCCGACACAGCACAGTACAGACACTACAAACAGATTCGATAGGGAAAGTGGTTTTGAATATTTTTATAGTGTGTTACTCGACACATACAAAACAAGGGAGGGGGGAAATACAATCAGTTATCTCTTACCTTAAGTAAGGAACCCAGGCCTGGGATGGAAGTGTGTACTTTGCAAAATTTTATTCTACTTTATGCAAACTTGGGGGTAGGGAAAATTTCACTCTATCCTTCAAATTGATTCAAGTTCGCATGTGTGTGTATGTGATGTGTGTGAAAGTAAAAAAAAAAGCATAACCAAAAAAAAACGTTTTGATACAAAGCTCACATACAGGCTCACGATATTTTTGACGTGGAAGGTAAATGCAAAAGATTAAACTTGAGTGAGTGTGTTGAGTAGACTTCTTTTTTCTTGTGCGGAGGTTGGGAGAAGAAATTGAACACTGTATTAAATTTATTTTGGTGGCAATCATCAATCAATATAAGAACTGAACTGGATTCAATCAGCGACACCTTCGTGAATATAAATGACATTTTCAATTTATGACTTACGTGCTACGGCAACTTACTATCTGCACTGAAAGCAGGAGGAAGCTCTATAGCTCATCCCTCCATGTTTTGGGCAAGATAGACTCACTCCCAGCTAGAGATCACCCATGTGGCTACCTACTCATACTCACCTTTAGAGGGGCCTTTCATCAATGACGTCATTCAGGAGCTTGTCGATGATGTAAATTACTGTTTCAATTTTGAATATATGTAAATATTATCTTTGGAAAGCTTCAATATCCTTTATCTGTTGTTTGTTGAAAAAATCGCCTTTTTTCTCCTTTGAAGACCGCTTTCTCCCACAGTATAAACTATAAGCGTACAAGCTTTTCGATTCAAATATATGCACCATTTGCCTTGTAAGGCCCAAGCATAAATTATACGACGTCATATTTGCAAGGCCCCGGTTAACTACAGCACAGCACGGTGGATACACCCAGGATGTTCTGCTCTGACTCTGACGGCACCGTGTATATGTATGCATCCAAGGAATTGACGGATTCAAATAGAACTGGAAGTTTACTGCATAAGATCGTATAAATATAATAATAAAATAGCAGTAGCTCGTTCAGTTAAAAATTTGACATGTTCCTGCTATGCATGCCCGTAGGTATACTTCTATTCATCTAGGTACAGATATATAAGTACCTATAGATTCAAATATATTATTGTGGATACTAGAGTGTCGGTCCTCGTCCCTGGATGTACTTGGTTTTGTTCAGTGTACCGAGTTTTATGCAGGCGGCTCACTCTGCTCAAGTCCTTCCCCGCTCCCTTCCCGCTCACACTTCCTGTTTCTGTACAGGGTCGGGAGATGAAACATGAATCAATGACTTTCTCTGTGTTTTATGACGATAAATTTCCAAAGTGTTGGCAAGATAGTATTACGCAACGTCGTTATTCATAATTAATGAATATTTATGATGCTTGAATACATGAACATCATCCTTTCACCTTCCGACCAAACTAAACTGTTTGTTTCACAGTGGAGCACAGGCCCTTCGCTTGGGCTCGTACATGTGGCGTAGGTACAATGGAACGCTTTCACACTGTCTCTCATTTTCCCCACATTTTGCATTTTGTCTGACACATACTTGCGTCGATGGAGGGCTGTCTAGGTACAACTTTAATGTAGTTTATTAGCACTTTTTAAAAGCACTTCCTGATTTTTGCGCTTTTTTTAGAAGTGCCATAACATACAGAATATTGTTATTGCAACGAAAAGGGCTGTCAAAACAACTTACACTTAACATTAAAAATAATTTTTTAAAATTTAAATTAATTAGTAGAAACGTGTCCCGATTATATTACTAGAATAAATTCCAATTTCCCATCATGTGAACTTTGTCAGTTTGACATTTGACTTGTCATTTCCTTCTGATAATGAGGATTCAAGTTTTTTAAATATGTGTCGCTGTAATGTGTAATAAAATTGGAGCCTCTTCAAATGAATGTAGCTGGGTACTTTATCCTTATGGGTAGGTCCATAGATATTTTGCCTGCACAGGAAATAAACCAGAAATATTTGGACGTGGTTGAGAATCTGTTTGTGGAGGCAAAATGATTTGACATATTTGTACAGCCAATGCTTTTTACCTGTTCTGAACAATCGATTTGTTTTCATTTGCATACTTCCCACATTTCCTTTAAACTTGAAGGTGTACACTGTACAGACGGTAATGTATGCCTGTACATGCTGTAGCATATTATAATATCATCCTCTGACTTTCACCGTACTTCCTTTCAATGTTTCAGTGTTTCGGCTAATGCAATGTGGAAAATCAAAAATGAGAATAAACTATGACATGACGTGAACGTTGACATGTTCCAGCAGTTGTTCTTGGTTTCTAGGAAATTACTCCAGTCAGAAGTAGCTGTAGGTATGCATGATGATCGTGAGTTGGTGTCTGTCTACACTCGTACAAGGTATGTACATACGTATCTGTCAGTACAGCTCGATTTCCATTTAGAAGAATATCGATATTGACGAAGTTGACTTTGTCTAGAACTTTTGAACAATAGCAAAATGGCCATGCCTGACTTACTGTCAAAAGAAACATTTTAGATTGTGTGTAAACATGCGAACATCCACGTAGGCAAAAAAAAATCCCGTGGAAAACAAGCAGTTTTTTCGTTTTCCACGAATCTGCTTATACCTTTCTGTTTGTCTGTCTCTAGCCTGGTCTGCTGTTTGTAGATAATATGTAGATTTGTCGGAAATATTTTTTTTTTTCACCCAGAATTCCGTTTGATTCCTCAAGTACTTATACCTACCCGTGTACCGTCTAGTATGTAGGTTAGGAGTTCACAATATTTTTTCAATGGTTTAGGTCTTTTTTGATTTGGATATTTTACATTCACTCTTGAATGATCTTCTTTTTAAAAAAAAAACTTGTCTTTTCTTTGGGGATTGTGTACAAGTATTTTGATGAGGAAAGGGAAGCAGATCAAAAATCCAGCTCAAGATCTTCCATAAGTGCAGAGATATTGACTTTCTAAATACTTGTGTGAGTACAGTGTAGTGCCTATACTATGTGCAATCACTTCACAGTTTTTTAATATTTATGGTTTGTTCTTCTCCGGGTTTTTTTTGTGACTTATCGTTGCGGTATCTCTGGTTTTTAGTCTTCAGGGTGATTTGCTGAAAAAATCCATGACTTTCCACTTGAAAACATTTCTATTGAGAGAGGCACTACATGTTATGGAGTCTCTGTGCAAGTGTACGTTTATGGTTTATTCACAGGGTGTAGACTTTTCATTCCCCGGACTAATCCTCGGATTCTAATTTGTGTAACACTACAAATCCGCATTCAAACTCAAAACTAAAGCAACTCAAATTCTCAAGCACATGCTTGAAATTCTTTACAAAAACAAATTCAAGAAATGAATACAAACCACACATACAATGCCATAATACTAACCCAGACAAGTACTTCAATCATCAATCCAGGCACTTCCTTAAATGAAAAGTTTAAAAATAGAAAACTAGAGTGAATTCTTCCATTCAAGAGTAGTAGTTGAGACCTGTGTCTACTAATCATACCTGAAGCATAATTATGAAATATGAAATGTAAAGGCATTTTTACAAAAACATTTTTCACGTTATCTTTGAATCTTGAAGGGTAAAAGAGTCGTTTAAAATGCCTACAAAAATTAGTAGAGGCATAGTTAGTAGGTGCCTACTTATTCAAAGTGATTAAATTAAACCACGAGCACCGCTACAGAAATAACAAAGGCGTCGCAACATGTTTTATGAGGCGCAATTTTCTTATTAATTAATCAAATTATGTATCAACAAGCGGGTTTTAAATTAACCAATCAATCAGCAGGCAAAAAAGGAGGAGAAATAAAAGTGGATCCTGCAGACTAGGCTATAGGCGGCTAAGCTTAGGCCTTTAGTCGACAACACCTTTCAGTTTTTTTCCTGGGCTTTCTCTCTCAAAAATTCATCATCACTCAGCCATTATTTTATAGCTTGAGTCACACTATCTATGTGGACGGACTAATCATCAAAATTGTTTGCATTCAGCTCCATGCATAGCATACAAATACTGACGCATATTCACTTAAGTTTGAGGTGTAATTTTATGTACCTAACTACCAGCACATCGCTACTAAAGAAGCAAAATGTTCACCATATTAAACTACCTGTCTTTAATATCAAAGGGAACTGATTTTTTGAGGAACCAAACCGAAAATGGAACCAGGGAAACCGACCGACGAAAAATAACAACCTAGAAAGTTGGTTCTACCGACTTTAAAGACCGAAGATTGGTTCTTCAAAATAATTAGAGAAATGGAAAACTTTAACAGCAAAAAGCAGTAAAAAGAGAACAAATCCAAAATATTTTCCAGTACCACGTATAACGCTAATTGGCTGGCCGAATAGTTGCTTGCTGATATGTAATAAGTGACATTCAAAGGTATTTGCTTTACCATGTATTAGAAATAATAAATTAACTTTTTTAATAAATTAACGTGAATGCTATTCAGCATGATTTACCAATTTATTAAAACCGACACGAGACTCGCAATTTCCGGTTCCTTTAAATCGGCCGCTCATGCACAAAGCACAAATAATTAATAATGTGTAAAGCGCGGTTATTTCAAATGCCTAATTTTGTTTTCTACATCTTTCCAACATCTTAAAAAGCTATTTACATCTTTTCAACTGCAAATTAACAGTGTAGTTTGCAAACTTTAGAGAAAAAAGTTTGAAAGTTTTGTAACTTAAAAAAGTAAACGTGGAATTTGTTTGTAAGTAAATTAGGCCACTTTGCATTTACTTGAAATAGTAAAATTTGCATAGCAGTCAGATTTTGCATCTTCAATAGCAACATAGCTTTAGTTTCAATCTTGATTCCTCAAGTTGTGCTTTCATTATACAATGTCACTTTCACTAGAGCTTCCCAAGCGTCATCCCCGCTCCATTGTCTCCAGCTAACAAGGTGGGTACATCATGTTAATTTGTTTTGCACACATTACAAAGCTCACGTCAAACATGAAAGAAAAGCAGACGTACAGATAGATGGGGAGATACAAGAGATGTTCTCACTAGAATTCTCGCTTAGTGTTTCTGTGAGTGAGTGTGTGTGTTGTGTACAACCGCATATTTACAGTGACGTCCGCTCAAAATAAACATGAATATTTATAAGCTGATTTAATTGGGATATTCTCACCTTTCTGAGGATAAATAATAAAGTGCTCTTGACTTGAGTGTGAAGTGGAAACACGTCCTCCTTTCTTTACATTGTTATTGTCAAAAAAAACGTAGTGATAAATTAATCTTCCACTAGGTTTTTGCACTTGGCTAGTCATCAGCCCATGCTAGGAAGGAAAGAGTGACGGGCTTGTGACTCCCCGTCTCTGTATTGTATATTGCAGTAAAACGGTGCATGGAGTGGCATCCCGATGCTTCGGCCCAGCATACGCATCGCTTGTAATCCTTATCTGCATAAAATTTACAGCCTAGCGAGTGGAAAGCATTAAAATTATTAAATTTCAGAAATACGTAAATTATCTTCTAGCCTCCAACATGTAGACTGGTACTGAAGGTATCCGGACAGGAGAGTGTTTCCATGAGAATGGAAAACACCACAGAGTGTAGGCACACGAGTTCAGGTCATCAGTACTCTGGTGTCGATGCCTTCTTGTGACTACACTATAGTAACTTCCACTCTCATGGTAACACTCTCCTGTCCTAGAACCGGACTGAATAACATCAAAGCCATTTCTCTACTTATTTGGCTATTCAATTTCCCACTCTGTGTCCAGTCGAATGAAAAAGTGTACGAAGTACCTACATAAGCTTCTTGCGAGTGAGCTAAACAATGCAGAACCAAAACCACATGTGTAGCCAGACCATTGAAGTATACACTTGCAGCATATACCACATTTGATGCCTTGCTTGAACGCAGAATAAACTAGCTAATAGTTTTTTAAGATAGTAGTTATGCCATTCTGCAAGTTAAGTAGTGAATATGGGGTGTTAGTACAGAAGAAAGTAAAGATGCCTAGTTTCGATAGATAGTAGATACATATTGAAAATACTAACGATTCATGTTTTGATTAAATATTAAATAATTTACATTTGTAAGCTGAGCTTGTTGCTATTAGCGTACTTAAGGTACTTTAGTATCAGTGTCGTATTTATTACACTTGCGGTTGAGTAAGTATTTTAAATTCATTGCGATTATCCTCAATTAATCAGGAGTAGTTGTGGGGACGTACAAGGCCTGAAATTCGGAAAAGAAGAGCGTTGAGTAAGAGATTCTTTTAGCGTAAAGTAGATAAGCAGTTCCTGACTTGGCATGAGAGGCAAGGCGGAATTTATAATGCACTTAAAGTCCACGTACGTATGTCTTTTTGCACACTACACATCATCCGTATACTGCCTGGACGCCATGTGTCCGCTCACGTCCACCTATATATCTTTGTACAGAGAGAGAATCGATAAAAATGTGTGTGGTCATCCGGAGCTCAGGGGAATATTAACCAGGACCCGTGCCCGTTCCGCAGTACCCAAGAAATCACCAGAAATGGAAGAGCGAGATCTTCTGCCACTCGCTCTCCTGCTACACTTGCCTCACTCGGACCCTGTACTGAGGAACTGTAGCTATTTTCGAAATTGATTTCATATTTCAGATGTATACCGTCAAAGCCACCAGAGTCAACCGAGAGACTGAATTTACACGAGTCCAGAATACATCCAAGATCTCTACATGATTGGGTAAAATCAAAAGGATGCTTTCTCCATACAAAGCTTTCCTACATGCATACGTAGGCATTAGTCTACTATTAAAATCATATAGTGCAAAAATCACTATTTTGTCTTTTTAAATGTAACATTTTTGCCCTATTTCTGTATGCACTCTGAACTCTTATTTTATTGTGAAAGTCAGTAGCCACCTTCATACATTTGAAATACATACATGACCAATCCGTCTGGGCGTTGGTTGTGCTTGTTATGCACGCTAGTAAAATAAGCGTGGGCAGTTGGAACAGAATAAGCGCATAATATAATCTACAATATCGAGCAAATTGACGGATTTACAAGTAATAACGAGAAGTAGTGGCTTAATAAGCGATGTAGCACATGAGCTAGTAGGCTAGTAACAAGGCCGGAACCAGCACCGCCTGTCATCGTCATAAATTCGGATTGCACAAGGAAAATCGCATAAAATGGCTAAACAAGTATTTACTTTTATTTTTGACAACTTCTGTCAGTGCAGTTATTGTGTGCAGTATTATATTACCCTCGCAATTTCCAACTCTTTAGCTCCAGCTGGCTTCAGTTGCTTTTCCAACGGCCGGGCCTCATAAATAAGATGGATATCGGTCCGGGTTTTGCCTTCAGGGCATTATTTCATTAGGAATGCTGGGCTCACATCCCTCTTAAAAGTTCCGCAGGGACTTCAATGCTCCAATTTCAATAGCCTGTGATTCGGATTCATTATTATGATTAAAACTACAATTCAAAGGTAAAATTCTGGAAACAGTGATACGGCCACATGGTTTTATATATTGGAAATGTACAAAACTAGAGTGATTCGATTGTAGTCGTTCATGCCTTTAGTGGGACAGCATTCTATCAAATTCATGCGTTGAAAGTGTATAATACTGCTACCCGGAATTATATTCAAACGCAGTACGCGCCACTATCATAAAGGTAGAACATGACACGTACATTTTTGCTCCTTCAAAAGCTTGTAAAATATTTGCTTGCGTGCGAAATTGACTTGTTCAACATTTACTAAGGTGCCAGATGTCGTAACCACATCTTTTAAAAAGTAAAAATCATGCACTTTCACTTTCTCAGACCGCAAAACGTCATAGCAGTGCTTTTAAGAGTGAAAAACGTTGAATCTATGCTTTTTAAAGTTGGAAAGCTTCAAATTAATTGGCAAAAGTCCGGTTATGCTTTTTTCAAAGTGATTTAATTGATTTTTAAAATAAACTAAAAGGTGTAAACTTAAAATAAGCAAAGAAAGTAAATTACAGCGTAATTTCCCCGGAACTTTGCGGTCAAAGTATAACTTACATCCACTGGATATATGTACATACATGGACTTGTATTAGCTTGTAGATTAATCTTCATCCCACGAATGCGCAATGCAGAGTCTAGAGACTATTATGACTTTTAACTAAATCGCACTTTGTATGCATGCACAAAATATCTAAGAATTTTAGATTTATGTGGGTGCAGACGGAGACTTGTACTTTACTGTGTCTACTTTTTCATCCTCTCTCTCTCTCGCTCTCTCTCTCTTGTTGTAGGGAAGGGTAAGATGCTAACACGTTGAAGAATTGCAAAAACTTACTTGAATGAGATGCACTATATTTTTCGAGTCTATTCCATCGGTCCAAGTAAATCCACTTGTCAGCACTAGCGTCAGTACTGATTTGTTTAACTAGTTGGAGAGACCATCGAGTATTTTGTGTAGATAGTCGACGCGCATTATTTCCTTAGCCGCATTTCCAAACCCCAAGGGACATCAAGAGCCACACGAATTTACTAGAGGTCACCACGCTTCCCGCTATAACAACAACTTCTTTTTCCCAGCCACACTCGTAAGCCTTTGGGACATTCTTGTCCATGGGGATTCCCTCAACATTCCTAGGCACTGCATCCACTGCCCTCACCACACGTTCCAAGACAAATGCAGTAGATGCCAAATCATATTTACGGCTCCCATCTTATCTGATCACCATAAAAATTTATTGTAATCTATATGTAACAATAAAATAAATTTCAAGCACGTAGCAAAATGTATCTCTACAGTACAAATTTCAATACTCCATGACGTTTCATTATTTTACCAAGTGAGTGCTAGGCATGTATGGTATAAGAGCTGTTCCTAAGGCCACGTTCCTATACTCACGCCTGGTTCACACACTACTGTACATACTGGACGGGACTGGACTTTAAGATCTTATCTCCTGGCGATGAGATAAGATAGAGAAGAGTTAGGGCGTCGGTACAATTTTTTAAACTTTCTTTTTTTTCTGCTAACCTACCAGCTAAATTATTGAACAAATAGCAATGTATAGTTGTCACAATTTTGGCGGCAAACGAAGTGTATGGCAAATGGCAAAAAATCAAAAACTCGATCAACCAATTTCTTTCTTACATCATTCGCATGCATTTTTTCTTGGACCAGCCAGCATTTCTGAAATTTAGGCAAAGAATGTTCGTATAGCTATTGCTACTGCAGCTGACTCATGATTACAATTTTTTTAAAAATCTTTCAAAGTGCAAGGCACTTGTCTAACCAAATTGTAAACCAACGCTTTCAAGGAAATACATGATAAATATTCAAGGAGAACTCCGTACTGCACTCTAAAATGAAATGAAGTCTGAAAACCGAAACTCTGGATGAATCAACGAGATGAATTTTCTGCCGCGAAATAACTTTCCACTGTCTTTACGGGAAATTCCAAATTTACGTGTAAATACACTTACCGTGAAACTCCCTTTAATTTCCCCGATCGCCATTTCTAAAGCTGAATTAAAATACAGCGGTTTCTACATCTAGTTTATATGTAGCAAGTATATTTCTAGACTTTCCCAATAGTACACAATCAAAATGATAAGTGTTGGAATATTTTTAAATCCCCAGCTTTGTATTACAAACACTATGATGTGTATAACACTGGGATATTAGAAAAATGGAAAATTAAATTGTAGTGGCTTAAATGTTTCAACCAAACATGAATCTATTACATGCTATGCTCTACTTTATTTGATTAAAACGAGACTTTCTTACTCTCAATGCAATGGCCCTGGGCCCTAACTTAAAGTGTGTTGCATTAAATACAGACAACAATATGATGGAATTGGATTGTATTGGTTGGTACCGAAGAGAAAATCAAAACAAAAGTTGAAAATCAGACGGCTTTGGGAATGGCTTCTCTACTTACTACTACTACCCTTTCAACTACAAATAATATGCAGAAAAATATAAAAATAAATAAATACAGAGAAATGACTTGAGACAATTTGATCTCACAATTCCAGTCTTACATTTTTTGAATTAAAATACTTGAAATAAAAACAAAAATGAAGGCTAAGGCTAACAAAAACTTGAAATAAGCCTTCTAAATTTGAAAATAATAATACTAAACCTGGGGCAGTAATGGTATGATGTCAAGTCTGATGTGCAAGTCTAGCTTGGCTTTTCTGTCTCCAAAAAGCTTGTCAACTACTAGGAATCCGGACAATGTAGTCAGTGGCTGGGAAAATAAAGGGACAAAGTAGCAAGAAGAGTTGCAAGTGAAATTCGATAAGGAATAAAAACAAGCTCATCGAAAACCATCTCGTTTTCCTCCTCTCCTTTCCTTTTCCATTCAGTCTCAAATTCCTAATGGAGCTATAAATAAGATAAAAGTCTTGTAAACAAGTTAACAAAAGAGATACACAATATGATTGAAAAATATACATTTTGAACTTACCTGCTATTGCCGCTGCCACTGATGTAGGACTGCCATTATTACACTCCATGGGTCTAGTTGCCTAGTAGAGCCCTACTGACGAAGCAAAATGGCTGTTAGCCAAATCTCGGATAAAGTCGTAGGATTCAACTCGCACTATATATATATATATATATATAACATGCATGGTGTGAAACTTGCAATCGTTTCGAAACTACATTATGCTATGCACCTTTTCAAAACCAGATAAAAGAGATTTTACATTTTTTCAGTAGCGTATGTCAGCATTTTACAATCATATTACTAACGCATCTAGCACCATTCCCAAAGCACGTAAATATCAATAATACATTTTACACATTTCCAAAGAATGAAAATAACAACCTGATCACATTTTTGAAAAGATGCAAATAAAACATTATTACTTCTTTTCCAAAAATGTTGTGATTACATCCTTTTATACCTTTTCGTAAAAATTTAATTACCTACATTTTTTGAAAAAGATGTACTTAGATGATTAAGTACCATTTAATTACAACTCGACCCAAGATTTTTTAAGATAACATACCGTAAAGACCCAAGTAAGTGCCCCCGGCACTATTTCAAACTTCAAGCTAAGAAACCCCGGGCACACAATTAGAGACCCGGGGACAATTAAAGACCCGGGCACAATTAGAGACCCGGGCAAGCCCCAATTACAAGCATTGTGACGCAAGTTCAACACCTCAAATCTTAACAATTAAGCTCCCTCCATTAAAAGTGTAAATTCATCCTTTATACACTTTAAAAAGGTTTAATTAGCAGCTTAGTATTTTTAAACAGTGTAAATATCACTTTCACACAATTAAAAAAATGTATAAATATGATTTGCAAACATTTAAAAAAAGTGTAAATAACAGTTTTACTATTTTTGAAAAAAGTGTTCATGTTCATTCCGCAGTACAGACAGAACTTTAAGACGGAAGATTTTGCTTCTTCAGTCAGCGCAGGAAATAATGGAAGATGCACGGCTGCATGCATTCGAAGACCAGAGGACGGAGAGTTAGTTAAGGTGCCTATATAACTAATCCCTTGTTATGCATAAAAATAATACGTGTCTCTTTCGCTCCCTATTTGGTGAACATTGGATCTGGGTATTGGAGTGGCTCGGAGTGGAAGTCCAGTCGTAGGTTGGTGGGAAGGATTTCATAAATATAATAAAGTATGTGGCTTGAAGGAGATAAGACGAGAGCGAGAGAGGAAGGCAGTAATGAGAAGCAGAAAATCTGAAAGGCTATACTCCGTCGGACCTTAGACAATTTGAATGAGTCTCGTCTAAATATTGAGGGAAGGGAAGATTACACTGCAGTCCACATAAAATGACCACTGTGGTGGCTTCCTTAGTTTGCTTAAAACGATTGGAAAGCAAGGAATTTGCTGGATATAAAGACATGAAAATCCTCTATGCCGACTGTGGTTTCACAGTGAAATTGGTTTTCACAATAAAAACACACGGTTCCCTTCACCCTTCCATTACAAGTAAAGATGCTAAAGACGATAAGCTCATCTTTATAAAGCTTCTTTACTGTACCGTCTTTACCACCAAGAGGCTTTCTAAATCTTTGGTTACATTCACAAGACTTAGTGTTAGTGGAGAAGCTCTATTCATGCAGCCCAGTAGCCGTCTCAGCCAGCCAACCATCCCACGAAACCAACTAACCAGCTATGGAGTCTACACTCCACCACTCACTTCGTCTCAACTCTACTCTTTTTTTTATTATAGAAATAGATTATTATCCCGGAAAAAAAGTCTGTCCATTACACAGTGGTAGGTTCCCCCCCAGCTCGTGCCAAAAGGAGATACGACATTTGCGTAGTTTTAACCTTTTTGTCCGGAG
>JAQFZC010003626.1:0-18257 GCA_034695205.1 Dicyrtoma fusca | reverse complement strand
TATAAACAAGCACTCTTCATGCGATCGGTATTCACAATACTCATGAAGAACCAGAAATATACCAACTTATATTTGTAGGACTGAAAAATAAAATGGCTTAAAAAAGTAAAACAACCAATGAAACAAAAATAACGGTCCCACACGCATATACCTCCTAGATATACACGACCTGAACTGAATCGCATAGTAAATACATGAGGTAATAAAATCAAGGTTAATCACATGAACAATTAACCATTTACGAATAAACCTCCTCTCAAAGATAAGAAAAAGGTAATAGTAAAAATAATAAACAACTAATAATACAACTATAAATGAGCTGTAGGTAATTTTAAAGTTTTAAAGTTAGTCACGTTTTTTAACAATTCTAATTTTTAGCCATTTGAAGGTTAGATCACAAATCACGAAAATGCATGCAGAGATGCAAAACAACCACCAACAAAAGGCGCAAAATGACCCTTTTGTAAGTTCCAAAAAAATTACAAAATGAAAATCACAGACATCAGCTACAACGGTAAATAGGTAGTTTGATGTTTTTCTTGAAGTAGGTATTTCTACAGACACGATTATACTGATAAACTTAATAAGAAATGCAAACGAAAATACATGCTTACCTCGTCGTAGACGATCTCCGAATAAATTACCGACGCCCAAGGACTGTTTCCAATGACTAGCTTCATTGTCCCCAGCGTGGCTGTTTAAAAATAAAAAATCGATGCATTAAATATTAAAATCTTGAGCATAATTTGAATTAGACTTTAAACTAATTTGACTATAAACAAAACAATTAAATGAAAATACCTTCTATCGTCCATTTTATCGTCTCTGTCCCCATTGACCCGGTCGACCTCGTCCCGATTGAATTTAATTTCCTGCGTCCGTCTCCTCTCGTCCTCCCTTTTCCTCTCATCCGTGATCCGGAGCACTTCCTTCCTTTTAATGGCCTCAACTCTCTCCTTCTCCGCCCTCTTGGCCTCCTCCTTCTTGGCCTCCATCTCCTTCTTCCGTGCCTCGGAGAAGGCCTCCTCAATCATAGTCTTCCTCCTCAACAGTTCTAAATTAATGGCCTGTGCGTCGATCGTCTTCTCAAAATCTTCGTGTCTCTTAAGAATCTCCTCAGCCTCGGCGATAGACTCTCCCAAAGTCCCATCCTTCAGGACGGGCTCTCGACTCACAATCCAACTCTCCAGGGTCACTGCGTCCCTCAAGAAGATCCTCACGTCCAAACTTTGGTCGTAAATGACGCGCCGGATCTCCCAGATGTCCTGCAGATACTCCCATCGTCCCTTCAGCAGACGAACTTTCTCTTCAATCTCATCCGCCAAAAAGTGGCCGTCACGGATGAGCTTCCGCCCACGTTCCGTGAACTGCTCAATGTTTCCACTTTTACTTCCGATCTCCGCTTTGTACTCCTTGTGACGACTGATGAGAGCCTCTGCACCGGCTACGTCCTTGGAAAGCTCGGGAGCGGTCACCTTCGCAACCGTCTCGTTGATCCAAACCAAAAGTTCTCTGTAAAACAAGGAAGCAGTTTAGGTAACTAGAATAAGACCACTGTCATTTTAACACTAACAAGAACTATTTTTGATGAGCTCAAAACTAACAATTTACATTTTTAAAAACATCCAAAACGAGTAAAGTAGCGCTTTCAGAAAGGTCAAAGCCGAAATTAACGTTTTTTAAAGCATTCAAAACAGGTAGTAAGTAAGTAACATTTGGGAAACGTTCAAACTGAGAAGTTGACGTTTTTAAAAAGGTTAAAACCACAAATCACCATTTCAAAAAGATGTAAAACTAGAAATTGCCATTTCAAAAAGATGTAAAACTAGATATTGACGTTTCAAAAAGGCTAAAGGCATGTACATTTCGAAATCGAAACTAAATCTAAATAAACGTAAGTTTTATCAAACGTTTTTTATGGAAACTAACTCTAGTTGGTAAGTAATTCTTAATTAATCGCTTTTATATTTTCTTACCTGTAGGTGTCAAAGTAGGACTGGAGTTGCTCGGCTTGATTCAGTTTGTCTTTCCTCATGGCACTTTTGTCTAGCAATTCATTCCAGGCCTCCATCGTTTCCTCGTGTTTCACTTCAATGTGCTCCCTCGCATCCGGGAAGATGTCTTCCAGTCTCCTGGCTTCCTGAAGAACCGCGTCCACCTGCTCTTTCACAGCCGCGAGGTCTCTCTCGAAAACTTGTTGTTTCCTCACAAGAGCTTGAATGCTCTCCAGATCGTGACCGTAATCCTCACTGGAAATAGCCGCATCCTTCTCATTTATCCAGCCGATCGTCTCGTCCGCCGTTCGGTCGAACATGTGGACTTGCTTCGCCCCGTGAAGGGCCTCCTGACGAGCGCTCACCAGCTCCTTGCACTCCTCCCACACAATCTTAATTTCCTTCGCTTTCCCAGTGATTTTCTCCGGCTCAGGGTGTCCTTCCTCCAACAGATGATCCGCAGAATGCTGGACAGCCGCAATGCGATTTTCCCCATTGTTATTAAGCGTGGTCATGAAAGCTTCGAACTTTTGAATCAAAATCTCGACGTGCTCCACGTCCCGGCCATAATCTTCGCTTCCAGCAATGTTCATTTGCTCTTGAATCCATTCTCCGACCTCGTCCGCATCCCTGAGGAACCTGAAGAGCTTCTCTGCGTCGATCAATCGCTGCTTCCGCTTATCACTCAACTTCTGAAGCTCCGAATAGTTCTCCTTCACTTTAGCAATGACGACCTTGATGTTTTCAGAGTCGAAATGGTTCCTCTCGATGAGGTCCATGCTGACATTGATGAGTTTGCCTATGACCTGGCCAAAGTTCAAAAGGTCACGCTGGTTCACCTCCAGCTTCTTCATGAGGCTCTGAACGGAATCCTCGTCCTTCCCATAGTCGACCGAAGAGAGGTAGGGCTTCTTTTCCTTCATCCAAGTCTCCGCCTCACTCGCCTCTGTGTAGAAGGTGTGACTTTGGACGGCGTCCACTAGCCTTAGTTTCCTCAAGGAAGCCGCATCTTTGAGGGCCGACAGTTTCCCTTGGACTTGCTCGATTTTCTTGGAGATTTCGTCGCTGGCAAAATGTTTTGCTCGTAGCATCTGCGTGCCGCGTGTTACGAGGGAGACGACGAAGGGCTCGTGCGTTTGCATCTCTGCTTCAAGTGCCTGGTGTTTCTTCTGGAGAGACTGGACACTAGGGAGGGAGGTGCCCAGGTCATTGGAGGTGGCTACGGGCTCCTTCTCTTCTATCCACTGGAGCTCATCCTCTATGTCTCGGAGGAACTGGTACAATTTTAGAGCATCTTCTAAATTGTCCTTTCTTATATGGAGGGGCTCTTGAAGAGCGTGGTATCTCTTGAGCAAGCCATCCACCCGTTGTTTAATATCGTCCTTGAGGAAGTGGTTCGACTTTTCGAAGGCTTGGGCACTCTGCTTAACTTGCTCGATTTGTTCCCCGTGGTGCTTAAACTCGTTGTCGAGCTGATGCCATTTTTTAAGGAGGGATTGCACAGAGGTCAAATCTTTCCCGTGGTCTTCAGACTCAAGTTGACCCTCCATCTCGTCCATCCAAATGTCAAGGTCGTCCAGGTTCTGGTTAAATAGGAGGGCTTGGTAGGCCTCATGGAGACGATCCTTCCGGAGGGTGGTGGAGTCCTGGAGTTGCTTCCAGAGGTTCTTGAGTTCATCGAGACGATTCGAGATTTCATTGGCCGCAAAGTGATCGCCGTCCTCTAGGAGCCCTTCACCTTCCTGGTAGGCGGAGGAGACGCGGCTCTCGTTAGCCTGGAGCTCACTTTCGAAAGCTTGGTGTTTCTGGATTTTACTCTGGAGATTTGACATGTCCCTGTAGCACTCATCCGTGGCAATCTGCATTTTCTCCAGGATCCATCCTTCGACTTCATGGACATTCCTAAGGAATTGATTTAAGTCCTGGCTGTCCTTCAGTTTGGATTTCCTGTTGTCGGCAGCGTTCATGAGTTTCTCTTGCCGTTTCTTAAGCTCCTTTAGTTTGTTAGTGATACTAGTTTTGGAGTAGTGATTGGCTTCAACGAGTTCTTCTCCAAATTTCTGAAGCTCATCAACCCGTTTGAGCTGAACATCCAGCGTTTTTTCAAAGGCGTCATGCTTCCGGATAAGGAGATCCACGCTGTTCATTGAGTCGCCAAGGTCGTCATTATTAAGGAATGCTTCCTTGTCGGCTAATAGACTGTCTGCTTCGTCCGCCATTTTGTTGAATTGTTGAAGCTGCTGAGCTTGCTTCAGTTTGTCCTCCCTTTGCTGACAGGACGTGTTTAATTTCGTTCTTAGGGCCTCCAATTGTTCAATACCATTTTTCAGGTCGGATTTTGCTGAGTGGCCCTCAGTCACTAGGCGATGGCCGAATTTCTTGAGGGTGTCGAAATTGTCGGAGCGGCCCAGGATTTCTCCCTTTCGTTCCTGGTGCAGTTGGAGGAGAGCTTCGGCTTGTACACTGGAGTTGGGCAGTTCCCCTCCCTCCATTTTCCCCACCATGTCCTCCACCCAAATTTCCAACTCTCGCAAGTCCTTCATAAATTTATGGAGAGTGTACGAGTCGGACAGGGCGGTTTTTCTATTAATACAGGCAGTTGAAAGTTCATCCCATGAGAACTGAACGCCCTCTAATTTCTCGGAAATTGGTTTTTCTTCCTCAGGGAATTTTTTAATTAGACGCGTTTGCTCGTCCGTGAGTTCAGTCAACTTTTGACCAATGGCTGACATGTCCCTTTCAAGGGCATCCTGGCGTCTCAAGAGACTCTCGACGCTGTCAAGATCCTTGCCCACATCTTCGAGGGACATAGTGAGCATCTTTTCGTTGATGCGCGCCAACGTATCATCCACATCTCGGTTGAAAGCGTGGATTTCTAGGGCGCCTGCGAGCTTTTCTCTGTAGGAAACAAGGGCGCCTTTTAAGTCCTTCCATTTTGAATTTAAACGAGTTTTCCGCTCTTCGACGGGCTTGTGCGCGCTGGGGCTTTGATTCTGCTTTTGAAGTTTCTCAGCCAGCTGATTGATCGTTTTGATGCCAAAATCGTCCACGCGCATGTCCGAGTTGACGTCATCAAGCTTCCTCTGAATTTCTTGGCAATGCTCGTAATCACGTCCCACATCACTCGCCACGACGAGGAGCTCTTTCTCACGGATCCAAGCTTCAACTTTTTCGACTTGGTTATTGAAGTCAAGGATGTCTTGAGCCTCTTCAAGGCCTTTGCCTTGATTTTTAGATTGTTTCAACAAATTCTTCCATTCTTCAAGGAAGTGAGCCATTTGCTCCTTGATGTCCTTGGATTTCTCGTGGTTTTTGTCAATGAGTTGTTGACCCTTATCCATGATTTGAAGGATACGTGGTTCATTGGCGGAGAGTTCCGCTTCGAATGCTTGATGCTTCTTCAACTTTTTGATTTTTTCTTCCAAGGTTGTAACCGCACTTTGATTGGCCTCTGCCTCTAATTTCTTTTTCTTCTCATCGATCCAGATGCCTGCCTCTGCAACATCTCGGAGGAACTGAACGTAGAGGAGATTATCCTCAAGACGGGCCCTTCTTTTAGCAGCTAGGCTTTTAACTCTAGCCCGATGGTCGCTCACTTCCTTCATGCGCAGTTTAACAGTGGGGGATTCAAAGTGGTTTTGACGGATGAGTTTGCCACCCTGATCTTGGAGAAGATTAAATTTATCCTCTTGAGTTTGAAGGAGTTTTTCGAATGCATCGTGTTTTTTAAGTTGAGCGTCAACTTCCTCCACCGTCTCCGCTAGGTCAGTGCTGGACAAAGTGACTTCTTGGGAGTTGCAGAGCGTGTCAAGTTGCTTCGCGTCACGGAGGAAAATTTGAAGGTCAATGAGTTGGTCCAAGTAGATCTTTTTCTTTTCCCAGGCCAGCTTAAGCCGATCCTTTTCACGGGAGAGAATGTCTATCTTTTCGGCTACTTCTTTGGAGGCAGAGTGCTCATCTTGGATCATCGACTGGCCAAGACTAATAACGTGGTGGAACTTTTCTTCTCTCGCTTCGATCTCCCCTTTGAGACGATCGTGCTCCGTCATCAGGATTTGAGCGCTTGTTGTGTCACGGACTTTCTCTTGGGTGAGCATTGTGGACTGGAGGGAAGCTGACCAGTTCATTAAGTCACGAACCTAAATAATATAAAATGAATTCAAACAAAATATAAATTAATCAACCAATTATTTTAATACAATACAATAACAGCTAATAGATAGATTTAAAAAATTACAGCCGATGAAAACCGATGGAAATCGGCAGCAGCTTGAAGCTCTTCTTTCTTTTGAGCTGCTCGGGTCTGCAAATCATTCCAGCTCTCAATAACCAAATTTTGTTCCTCTCGGATATTTTGCGCGTTAGTTGGGTATAGGCTTTGAAGTCTAGCTGCGTCATCAACCAAAACCTGAAAAAATATTTTACAAATTAGAAAACTCATAGACTCATAAACTAAAACGAAACAAAACAACTATGTATCAGTAAACGTAAATGCCCACCTGCAGCTGTGCTTCCAATGCCAACAAGTCAATTTCAAAGCTCTCATGAATTCTTAACATGCTCTCACAGGAATTAACATCCCGTCCCACTCCTTCCGGAATGGAAGAAACTTTCTCTTGAATCCTAGCCAAAGCATCAGCCACATCGCGATTGAACCGATGAATTTCCCCAGCTGCTTGTAGCTTCTGATCTCGTGCTTGGATGTGAGCGAGTAGATTATTCCATTTCTCACTACAAATTCACATCACATTACATTTTTCTCCATAATCGAATCAATTTTACACACCTTCACAAAATTACATAGAAGCACACGAAAACAGAAGAATCGACACCATATTTTTTGTTAAGTAACATCATTCTCATGATGCACAATGATTGCACAGATTGAAAACAAGAACCACCAACCCAATAGCGTGAAAACTCAAAAGAACGAACGCATAACTGACTAAACCAATAAAAACCCCAAACCATAGTATAAAAAAATAATGAGCGGTAACAACATCCGTACGAATTAGCTATAGGTTTGTATGACTATGCATTGTATTAGTATAATTAATATTATTTGTTGAAAGGACAGAGTGTAGTAGTTGAAATGAAAAGGATTTTGTTTGAAAAAAGTTGAAACGAAAATGGAAAATTCACCGCTTACCAAATAACTTCATGCTTCTGTGAAACTAGTTGAGGGATATCGTCACTACAAAACAAAGTGTCAAGGGTTACATATTAATTCTATTCTAAACTATACTCTAGAGTCATCCTACTGATTCTATTTGTTTAATAGAAGTCCGGTCGTCCATTTAGTCCCATCTTCCATATTTAACGCTCTTTTTTAAAAATTAATTAGGCAATTCATACCTAAACTAGTAGGTATTTCGGTTCTGTTTGTATTGTAAAGAAATATTAATTTCTAATCCCACCCACCACGTAATTGTAATTACTATTCTATATAATATTTATTGCTATAGCTGCTACCTCCATCCGAGTAGGCATAACTATTTTGTGGTTAAAATAGCGTAAAGCTTTTAGTTTCGATAGTTGAAATAAGTTGGTAATTGTAACCGTCTCGTCGTGGTCGTTCAGAAACTTTGTTTTTTTAGGAAGACCGACGAAACTTACTAAAAAGTATTAGGTATAACATACTTATAGGCTATAGGCTAGACCTGACTTTATATCCCTTTTAAAAATTAATCACTATTGCCTGCACCAAAACCATTATTTTCCCTATTAGTTAATTCCTACCACCTTTAAATAAAAATCAAATGGCAAAATTATATTTGAAATTATGAAATTAGCAAAATGAAGGAAGAAATTATCAATGTTAATAATAAATTAATAAATGAGTCAAATAATGATAAATTATTAATAATAAAATAAAAATAATATAGCAGTATTATATTGAGAGTCCATAGATGATAATTAAATCATACTGTAAATGTTCCTCTTGACTGTCAATATCCTTAGAGTAAGGACTTCCACTAGCAATTAATTTCTTTGCCAAGTCATCCAACATTTTAAACCGTTCCGAGCTACCTTCAATTCTGAGTTTAAAGTCATCGAATTTTGATTGTAGCAACTGGAACGAGAACAACAACATCATTAAAAAATGAATAAAATAAGGTAAATGACATGAAAAAGTTGACACTTTAATTTCTAAGATTTTGTTATAGAACTGTACCAAAAGATGTTCATAGTCATGACCGTAATCTTCACTCATGGCAGTTTGAAGTTGATCGTCCATCCATTTTTCAAAATCTTCAGATTCCCAGAAGTACTCGTGCCTCTGCATGCTCTCCATTAATTTCATACGGCGAGCATTGGCGAGCTTCTGTAAGTTCTTCATTTGTTGAACAATTGTTTCTTGCTTGTTATTTATAACTTTGGAGTCGGGATGCTTGGCATTCACCATCGCTTGAGCCATACTAGACATCTCATTGACTAAGCCGCTGTATGAGTCCATTTCTAACTCCAAACCCTAATGACATAAATATAAAATTATGGACACCATTCGACAAGTGTAAATAAGGGATAGAAATTAATTAGTTTTAATTTTGCTTTATTCATTAGGTACCTTATGTTTTGTGAGTAATTTAACGGAGGCATCCTTATCTTTCCCAAAATCTTTTGATAGAAGCACATTATTTTTCTCATTCATCCAAGTTTCAACTTCACTTGCATCGGAGAAGAACTGCTGAGCTTTCAGTGCTAAATCAAGTCGCTTGGCCCGGTCCTTGGCAGCATCTTCTAATTCGTTCCAGGCTTCTTTTAATGTAACGCATTTCTCTTTTATCTGCACAAAATAATTTTCATAGATAATTAATTACTAATTTAAAAAATGACAAATTTGGTGAAATTGTTACAATAAAAAATATGACTCACATTATTTCTCTCGGGATGTTTCTGCTCAATCAAATTCTGTCCGCTAGCCAATGTCTTTTCAATCATGGGTTGATGGCCAACAATTTCCGCCTCCAACTTCTTGTGTTTCTTGTACAGGGTTTGAGCCTGATGTAAATCTTGTGGCAAAGTGTCACTGTTGGCAGCAGCATTATGCTCCTTGATCCATTGAAGCTCTGCGTCGATTTCAAACACAAAGTCGTAAAATCGTAGAAGTTCCTCAAGAGCCCTTCTTCTCTCATCTGCTGGTCCTTTCAAATTCTTAAGTCGATCCAAACAGTCCTGAACATTCTTTTTAATATTCTTCCCATCAAAATGTCCATCTGCCTGCATCTCATCTCCCATTTTGTACAAATCAGCCAACTTATTGTCCCACCCATTCATTTCACTTTCAAGTAATTGATGCTTTTTCAAATTTTCCTTACACGCCCGCCTATCTCCTCCCATTTCTTTGCTATTTAACTGATTTTCCATTTCGTCCAATTTCAGACGAACATTCTCCAGAGTTTTGTTGTAGGAATGTTGGGCATCTGCTTGATTTAACTTAGTTCGCTTGTCCTCACTGAGAGCGCGGAGGTGATCCCAATCATCGTTTAGTTCCTTTAATTCTTTTTCGATATCCTTCTTTCGGACTTGGTTCTCAACCATTAGTTTACTTCCAGCTTTGTTTATATTTTTAAGCTGTACTTCGTTAGCAGTAAGTTCTCTAGTGAAGGCTTCATGCTTCTGGAGTTTCCTTTCCAAATTTGTGAGGTCTTTGTAGCTTTCATCCTTGGCTGTTTCCGTTTTTTCCGCAATCCAGGATTTCATGTCATCCACTTCCGTCTGGAACATGTGGTATTTGAGGGATTTTAATAAATTATCTTTACGGTCCTTTGCACGATCTTTAACGGCCTTTCGCTTCGCGAGAACTTGCTTCCTTCGCTCGTCAATATTGTCTAGGTCGTAGTGACGGGCGTCTATTAATTTATTGGCCATTTCCGAGAATAGTTTTAGTCGCTCGTCCTGTGCTACAAGCGTATTTTCAAAATCTTGGTGTCTTTTAATTAGGCCCTCAACTTCATCGAGAGTTGACCCGAGGTCATCGTAGCCCAAAAAGGCATTGTGACCCGAGGTGGCTGTGTCAATGTGATCTGCTTCGCGATTGAACATTTGAAGGTCCATGGCCTGTTGCAGCCAATCCCCTTTCTCCTGCCAGCCGCGATGCAGAGCATTGCGCTCTTCCTTGAGTTGAACTAAGCGCTCAGGAACTTCCTTCGCTTGGGGATTGTTTCGAACTAAACTGGCCCCAAGTTTAACGACTTCCTCGAACTCGTCCTCATGAGCTCGCATGTCATCGCCCAAATCCTGGTGTTTCTTAAGGAGTGCTTCCGCCGTTGAGACGTCCCTCGCTGGCTCATATGCATTGAGAGCATCTTTCGTGTCCGAGACCCAACTTAATAGATTTTTGGAGGAATTCATGAAAATTTGTTGGCCAACAGCTTCTTCGAGACGGGCTCGTCGTTGGATAGCCTTCTGTGTGAGTTCGTTCCAAAGATTTTGAATTTCCTTCTGGCGGTCCACGACATTCTTCTTTTCGTTGGGATAGGAAGCAATGACGGAGTTGGCGAGGTCGTTGACTCTGGAAATCTTTTCTTCGATGGGGGCCAATTCCCTCTCCAAGTTCTTGTGACGACGTTGGAGTGCTTCTACGGTTTTGAGGTCACGACCCATGTCATCCGTGTCAATCTGGGTCATTTTTTCGAGCATCCAGTCACGGGTTTCGTCGCAGGTGCGGTTGAAGAGTTCGACGCTGGAGGCCCCTTCGAGCGAGCGCTCCTTCATCGCCTTCATCTGATTGAGGTGGTCCCATAGCATGTGGACTTGTCGTTGACGCATGCGCACCTTGTCGATTTGGGAATGCTCGGTTGCGACGAATTCGTCGACCATTTTGTCAATTACTTCCACTCGTCTGCTGCTGGCTGAGAGATCCGTGAGGAATTTCTCAAACTTGCGCTTAGCACTGTCAACAGTCTCATTCTTGTCGTCGGTGTTGAGTAGCTTCTCTTTCTCCCGAATCCATTTTTCGAAATCGTCACACTCACGGTAGAAGCCAAAGAGACGGATGGCATCTTCGAGGTAGGCGTGTCGTTTCTTAGCGAGCTGAACGATTTCGTTGTAACCACCATTGACTCGACTCTGTCTCTTTTCAACGGGCTCGTGGTCCTCAGCAGGACGTTTCGTTCCCCGTGGTGCTGGGCGCGGGGATTTGGACTTCTTGACCATCACATTTTGAAGGACCATCTTAGTCTTTTTGACCTTCCGGATTTCTTGGATGACCTCGGGCTTTCTCACTTGAACTTGTACAACTTTGGGCTCGATTTCCTTGACGTAGTTGGCAGGGACAAAGCCGTCCACTCCATTTGCCTTCCGGACGTTCCACCAATCATTATTAGTTTTATTCAGGAGGAACATCACCTCGCCCTTCGCCATCTCAACGTCGGAGCCACTAAATTGATACAAAGCTTTGATCTGCGGCACGGCTCGCTCCTCCGTCACAGTTTTGTACTCTGTCCGCTCAATTGGCTCTTCCTCCCAGATTTCCTGTGGAATTAACTTTTGCTCTTGAACCCATTCTTCTTCCTGTTGAGCCTCCTGTTCGGGCTCTTGCATCTCCAAAGTTGAAATGCCAGCTTTAATTAATTTCTCTGCTTGGCCATTGAGGGCCTTGATGTCCACTTCGTAGGCAGTGATTTCACCCTGAAGGTCCTTGTGACGCTGAAGGAGTGCTTGGGCACTAGTTTCATCCTCACCATAGTCAGCTGAGGCAACCAAAGGTCGCTTCTCAATGATCCAAGAATCAGCCTCATTTGCGTCCGCGTAGAAATGGTACGTCTCTGCAGCATCCTTGAGTTTCTTCTCCTTGACGGCTGCGAGCTCTCTGAGTGTGTTCCAGTGCTTCTGTAGACTCTGGATTCGATCTTTGATGTCCGCTGACTCGGGATGATGTGAGCTCATGAGTTCCTGACCCGCCTCGATCACTTTGTTACTCTTGGTCTGTCTCGCCTTCATCTCGTCCAGCACGGCCTTGTGCTTCTGCTGGAGATTTATCACCGCTCTCAAGTCCTTCGCCGAAATGCCAGTCTTACAAATTCTCTGCTTCTCAACGAGCCAGGCTTCCTCCTCCTCGTGGTCCTGAACGAACTGGAAGAAACTACGAGAGTCTTCCAATTTCGAGCGCCTTTCCCGACTCTGCTCAAGGAGTTTCGTGAATTCTGCCCCCAAACTAGCAAGTCTATTTTGGAGGAGTGGGGCCTCGCGAAGCTCAGCGCTCACGTACTGTTGACCCTGTCGATTCAATCTTTTAATGGTTTCCCCCATAACAGCGATTTGTGACTCGAGTAAACTGTGCTTTTGAAGGAGGTCCTCCACGGCGAGGAGGTGGAGTCCAACGTCACTGGACTGGAAGGTTTCGTCCAGATCCTTAATGGTAGCGGAGATCGTGTCGATTTCTCGGAGCATGTACATGAGGTTGTTGAAATTGCCCAAGTTGATTTTATGCGAGTCTAGGAGGGCTAGGAGCTTCTTCCATGTGCTCATTATTTCGTCAGCTCGCTTCCGAATCCGGTCCTTGCCGTGGTAGTTCTCTTCCACGAGGTAGTCTGCCATCGTCGTCAGCTGTGCGCAACGCTCTTCCTGTTTGGACATTGCATTACAAGAAAAAATAAAATAAATCACGTGCACACTTGAGACTACAATAATACAAACATGATTTTACAATTAAATTGGTGGCGACGCGACCTGTGTGGGGTATTCATCGGTAGCAACTTCGAAATCAAAAACTAGGAAAAACTGTCTAACCAGCAGCCTTCGAAAACCTACATTTTTTATATTATTATATGGCGCAAGTGGTGGTAGTATTCTTTTAAAATATTCTTTTTAGGAAACAATTTTTGGTAAAGCAACGATATTCGAAGTAGCTCCCGTGAAGAGGGCGAATTGCCATTATCTTAGACTGGGGTAGTACGATTGCTCTGAATTAACGTTTTTATACTGCAAACTTGTGACTTGCGCTGCAGTCGATAATCCTACCATCTCATCTCCGAGCCTCATTTGCGATGATTACATTTTTTTCTATTCTCTTTCTTTTTCATGGTTTAATCCATGATTTATGACGTTAAGCAAACACGAAATTTTTTCTGTCGCTCTCGTTCTTATTAAAAAAGTTAAAGACAAAACTATAGGCACAGGCACAAGCCACTCGTCACTCCACTCGTGCTCGCCGCCAATAATGCATTACTTAGCCGCAGAACTCAAGCAAAAAAACGAGCTCAATTGTTCATTAATTTAGGAGCTTCTTGGCCTTATTACAGGCTACAGGTAAGGTGTGCAAAACATTGCATCTCCAGTACTAATATACAAGCACAAGGAAAAATTTCTCTCTTACCCTCGCAAGAATGTCTGCACTGATAGCCTCATGCTTTTTAAGCGTGGCTTCCACTTGGACGAGATTGCTTCCATATCTTGGGTCTGACAGGACTTGAATCATGTCTTTTAAATAGCCCTCTCGGAGGATGCTCTTCTTCTCGAATCGAAGGGCCAATTGCTCTAAATGCGTTTGCCGAATTAGCTCTTCCCTTAACGCTAATTCCCGTTGATGCTCAGCCTTCTCAAGGTTTTCCCAGGCTCTCTCCACATCATGAATGAGCTGACCATCTGGAGGGTTGTACAAGGGTTGCTTGAGTTCCTTCAGTCGCGTATTTATATTAAAGTAACACACTTCTATCTCACTCTTCTCATTGTACTTTGGCGGCTTCTCGACCGTCCGGTACTCCTTAAACTTCATGAGCTCCTTCTGGATTTCGTCCAGGGAATTTGGAAAGTCTCTTTTATTTAGTTTAATGATGGTGATTTGAATCCACTCTAGGAGGGTCGTGGTAAATTTCTCATATTTTGTTTTCTGCTTATCTGCATCCATTATTTGCCCGACGATCTGAAATGAAAATAAAACAAAAATGATAAAAACACAGCAGGTACCAGCATTCCATTATTAATCGTATATAGTAAATACGTAGCTAAATTGAAGTGAGAAAAAATAAAATCATTTACATTTGCAATTCGTCTGCCGCCCTTGATTTCATTCTTCATGCGGGCAAAGGTATGGTAGTAGGATGCGACGTAGGTGAGGACGGACTTCTCATCCGGTTTGGCCGTGTCGATATCCTCGGCGTCGAGAAGTCTTGGGATGCCCAGATCTCTCTCGGCCACATCGAAGGCATTGTTCAAGTTGTCGATGTGTCGGGAGGGAACGAGGGCGTCGTATTCGATCAAGTCGGGTCGGTGAGCGTGGATGAGTGCATTGAAACCCATACCACTTCTCCAGGATCCTACAGAAAACGAACAACAATAATAACAATGCATTAGTTCCTTAGGTACCTACTTATGTACATATAAAATGCCCATAAAAATAAGAACATCTACGACAGAAAATCCGATTTAAAAAAAAAACACATTAGCACTTTCGACATCATTAGCGTCAGACATGAAGCCGTAATTCACGGCCCAGCATCATTAGTGTGCCACCCATAGGACATCAAAAATACCAACAAAGCGATATTTTAATACCGAAACATCCAGAATCCAGGCTCACCCAAGTAGTAGTGATTCATAAAGCTTTTTACTTTACCTATGTAGGTAGGTACGTTCTATGTTTATTTATGAAATAACCACGTCGCAGAAGTCAAAACGAACTTGGTAGTTGCAAAAACAAACACATGCAATTCAAGAACGTCGAAGCTAGTCTCAACCTGGCTTGGGTCTGACTGAGTCTGGGTAGAATCGCTATTAATTACTCATTGTCACACTGTGTGTAATTATGCATTTTCCACACTTTTTTTTCGATTCTGCTAGTTAGTGGCAGCATCATTAGGAAATTAGGAACACCCAGAACCAGAACTAATAAAGTGCTGTGCTACGTTGTATTCGGTATTCAATGTCAATGGTAAAATTTCAATTTGTATTTCAAGGTTAAATGGAGGTCAGTTGTATTTGTAATTCATACCCGTAAAGTCCTGGATATTAACGTTACTGTAGCCATTCGTCTTCCGTTGACACCAGAGGAGAAGGGCATCTTTGGCAGATTTTTTCTCACTGCTCTCATTGTCTTCGTCCTGTGGTTCATAAAAAAAATCAACCAATTAGGCAATGCAAATTCTTTCTCTATCAAATCAATTCCACAAAAATGTGCCCACCTAGGTGCATGTAATATAAGTACCTTGAACTCTATAAACTTTCAAAGCACTTGAAGTTTGCTGTTTTATTCATATCAGTGTCACATCATTATCATAGGTACCTATCTAACGATACATAATGTAAATCAAATATTGCAAAAGCAGATGGATCGTACGAATTATACTGAATTCTGGGTCAAACAAAATGCGCTATCTGAGTGGATTAAATTTTAATTATTAGAGTAAATAAAATCGAAATGCCTGCTAATCAATCAATCATTCAATCAATAAATCATGATCGTCGTCATTGCATAGTCTACGCAATTAAACTTTGCTCCTTACAATTACTGTAGGTGAGTAGGTGTACGTATGCTTAAACAGTCTTTGTGTTTAAACTAAAAAAAACTTCGATTTGCATTTTTTTGTGATGATGATAGCCGCAGTTCCTGAATACCCTAACCTAATAAAGTTGGAAGGTGAGAGGTGACGAAGCTAATTGATAAGGAAGTGGTAAGCATAGGCAGAACAGACGGACTGATTTAAAAGTGAGCCAACAGAACAGCAGAACTGTAAATACTTGGTATGCACTAAAACAAAATGCCTAAAAGCTACTCCTAAAACAACTGACAGATAAGTTAATTCGCATAGATTAAGATAGTAAACTTGGACAATGAAACAAAGGAAAAGTTGTAGGAGAAAATAATTCTATAAACTTGGAATCAATGCAATGGCTATATAAGCACTAAATGGTGACAATCAAAATCCCCTTAACCTTGTACTTTTGCCTTTCCAGTCCATGCAGGTGTGAACTTTAATTTTAAAAGCGATTTAGAGGATAGCACACCTAATCGGCTAATCGCTCTTGCTACATTATTGCATTGTTTGTCTAGTTGCGTTTGCGCTTGTCAACGACATAATCCCGTAGCTTTGCTTTGGAGTTACTAGAGTAAATTACAGGCAGTCAGACAGCACAGAGAGCAAACATCACATAAGATAGTAACCCCAGAGCAGAGCAAGATCAATCGTCTGCTAAGAAGCCAAATGAGGCATTGCATGGGAATCTGTATTGTAATTTTGATTTGAAATCACGAATAACTATTGCACAGCTGTACAAGCTGGTGTAAGAAGGTTCTGCAGTCACACAAAATAGGTTACCCAACCATTTTGCACCGCTTGAAAACGGTCAAAAAAGCCATTTTGCATCCTTTTGAAAACAGTCAAAGAAGCCATTTGGCATCTTTTTGAAAAGAGTCAAAGAAGCCATTTTCCATCGTTTTAAAAACACTCAAAAGAGTCACTTTGCATCGTTTTAAAAACATTCAAAGAAGCTGTTTTGCAACTTTTTGAATACACACAAAAAAGCCATTCTGTATCTTTTTGAAAAGAGTCAAAGAAGCCATTTTGTATCTTTTTGAAAACATTCAACAAACCCATTTTGCATCTTTTAGAAAACACTCAAAAAAGCCATTTTGAATATTTTTGAAAACAGTTAAAGAAGCCAATTTACATCTTTTGAAAAACAGTCAAGCCTTTTTGCATGTGTTTGAAAACATTTCGAAGCAGCCGTTTCGCATTTTTTGAAAACATTCAAATAAGCCGTTATCAATCTTTTTGAAAACACACAAAAAACCATTTTGCATCTTTTTGAAAACATTCATAGAAGCCTTTTTGCATCCTTTTGAAAACAGTCAAAGAAGCCATTTTGCATCTTTTTGAAAACAGTCAAAGAAGCCTTTTTGCATCTTTTTGAAATCAGCCAAAGAAGCCTTTTTGCATCTTTCTAAAAACATCCAATTTGAAATTGTTCATGTTTTTATAAGCAACTATAGGACATTAACATTTCAAACTTTAAAAAAATGAAAATTGAACACTTTGAACAGGCCTTTTTGAGCAGCACTAGAAATGCGTCACTTTGCTCCTTACGTCACAATATGCACATTGCATAATATAATATTAATGGCAACATGTTCTCAGAGTTTCCACTGTGCTCTCTCAGCTCAGGATGAGTGGATCAGGTTTTTTGGAAAGGTCAAGCTGAAAGCGAGTCAAGTGAAGTGAAGCCAAGTGAGAACGTGTGAGAGGAAACATAAATAGACAGCGAGCCTTCTCATAAATACATCAAACTCAACTCGTCTTCTTCCATTTATGTTTATGTTTACGTGTCTCGATCTCTTCTCTCTCTCTCTCTTTCTTCCCTCATCATTACCCAACAACCCAACAGCAGCTCCACAATTTTTAAACTTTTCATTCCCCATTCCCATTCAGAAATAAACAGGCGTATTAAATAGGCACTGCAGCACAGCGTTTTGTCCTCCCATGTTCAATGCCTTTTATAGTGCTATAATAAACAGGTAGGAAAATACATTTCACAATCCCCCCCCCCCCCCACTTAAATACAGAAGAAGTTCCCTAACTTTACCACAAAATCCTTTGCCAATAAATTGTTGTACAAAACGCGAAGGTGTGAGTGTGTGAGTTTGTAAACGATGGAATATTATGTACTGTAAGCTCATTATCATATAATTAGTACACAATTGTGAGCCTCAGTTTCAGTTAAGGAAATCAGATTGTGTTGTGATTAAGACCACTACAGACTTACAGGCACTGTCACGGCCATAGGACAGTCAACCTTTGTATAGCATTTTTACAGTCATTTAAATTTCCACAAACTATTATTATAACTGATGAACTTGCAACTTGTATGGGAAGATGTGTACACAGTACAGGTAATCACGTAAAGATGTAAACTGTATGCCCATTAACATTAGTTCAAGTGCTGACACTCATAATGCATATTTATACAGTACCGTAATTACGCACACGCCAGCAGATAGGTAATTACGACCTGATTTTTTGAATTTTTTGTTAGTTATAGCATAGCTCTATACTAACAATCTACCTGCTACACAATTGAGAAGTTTCTGTCTTAATTGTTAATGTTTGCCTCAAAAAACGATTAAAAACCCCTTTTGCAACAAACTAGCCAAAATTCCACAATAGCTAATTGCAACCAAAGGAAATCCTACAGTGAGTACAGGTAGCTACAAAAAGTCCAAAGCCAAAGTCTACTCCATAAAATACCTGGGCAATAATTTAGACTGAATGGAGCAAATCGCTACTGTGACTGCAAACTGCCCAGAACAGTGAGGGGGGGGGGGGG
>JAQFZC010003625.1:0-18261 GCA_034695205.1 Dicyrtoma fusca | reverse complement strand
TACAAAAATTATACACTCGCATTTAAGTGTCAAGTACCGAATTGGACTGTGTTATTACGGATTTACACAATTTGTTTTATTTTTAAATGATAATATTATTTTATTAACGTTCTTGTAATATATAAGTTTAGTTAAAATTAAATTTTTCTAATGCTGATTGCTATTTTACATTGTCTTGTTTTTTCTAGTATTTGAGAATTACATACGTATTTTTGCATGAACGCATAGTTGCCGGGGCTCAAATAATTGCCGGAGCCCAAATAATTGCCGGGTTTGAGGCTCATAGTTTGGATAATTGCCGTGGCAATAATTCGGTCATTTACGGTAAATAACACTTTTAAAAAGTCAAAAAACTGGGAACTACCGTTTTAAAATGGTTAAAACTAGAAATTCCCCCTTTTCAAAAACATTCAAAATTAACTATATTACCGTTTCGAAAAATAAATAACCAGTCTTGAAGTTTCTTAGAAAGTGAAAGCTTGGTGAAAGTTTTGACTAAGTTTTTAAAGGCACACTGGAATTATGTTGGCATTTTGTAAAGTATAAACAATGAGCTTGTATACATTTTCTTTAAGTAAAAGGTAGTTTTTAACATTGCAAAATGTCGGAGCGACATATTTTGCCTTGCAAAATGTATGCAACGTTTTTTGATTGTAAAAGTAAATAAAAGTAAGTACCGTAAAGCTTTCAATGGAGCTTCTGTAGGCAAATAGGCGTTCTATTTACAAAATTCAGTTCGACCCACGCCGTTTATTGGAGACCCGCCGGCTATTGGAAGGTCCGCCTTCTATTAGACGCTTTACGGTAGGTAGATAGTTTTATAAAGTAAAAACTTGTGCACATTCTTAAAATTTAAGGTAAAGGAATGGATAGGTGACTTTTCCTATGCTTTCACTACTAGTCTTATTTGTGGAATACTCCTTTTGCTTCTTCAGGATTGAATGTATCCCTAAACACTCATGTCTCCATATCTGAATGCCAAATGAGTAGTATGCTACAGTTCACCGAAACATGGAACTTCAACGTCTAATTTTACTGCAGAAAAGATATCATATCATATCATCAGCGGATCCAGTGTCTCGTTCTCTCTCTCTTTCTCGCAGCTTCCTTAAACCACGCCGCGCCGTAGAAGAAGCAGAGTCAAGGGAAAAGCTACTCGTTAACGTTACCAGACCATCTTCGTTTACGTCTCTAAAGATATGTTGTTGGGTTATGTTACTTCTGGGATGAGGAAAACCAATGGTAAAAAGTTTTCGTTTCGGCAAATGCTAGCCCAAGGCTCTCAAACCTTCATTTTTACACATTTTTTTATCTTCACTTACAAACTCCATTTCTATTTCACTTCCCTTGAAACTTCATTTTAAACCTGTTCCTCTCCTGCAGTACGACATGAGATTCCCTTTCTGAAACGAGAGACACTTGCGGGTGAAAGAAAAGCGAACAAAATAGAGAGAGAGAGAGTCGGTTAAAGTCGATTTTATGGGCTTACGTAAATAGGTCTTTAGTTCACAACTTTAAATCTGTTTAAGTTGCACAATTCTGTTAAAATTTGAGCAGTCGGTAGAAAGGTAAAAGAAGCATTCGTATCGCCCTTAAGATGCAAAATATCGGATATCCATAGTTTAAACAGATCCAATATTTCCTTATTTTTAAAACACGTAACAGATACTGAGCGCTTTTCCCATGTTTTAAAAATGAATAAATGGAGTTTTTGCATGTTTAGAAAGTGTAATTGAAGGTATTTGCGTGATTCAAAAAGTGTAAATTAATGTTGTATCATGTTTAAAATTAGAAATTAAGAATGTAGCTTTTTCATAAGGTACAGATTAAGATTTAACATCTTTCGAAAAGCTCAAATCGAAAAAGTAATTTCATGATTCAAAAAATGCAAAATAAGGTGTAGCATGTTTACAAATATGGAAATCGAGATTTCTATGGTTTGGAAAGGTGCAAATTAAGATTTTACGTGTTTCGCATACGGCAAATCGAGGGTTATAATATACGTTTTTACGTGGAAAATACTGTGCCATAACATATGCGAGGGCCATGATTGGATGGAACGAATTCATCAGTGAGTCTCCAACCGATAATCGTAACAGCAACGTACCTACATAAGGTACCTCACGGAAGTGCGTTTCATTTTCATTTGATACATTTTTGCTAATACGGATGCATTATGTATGTAGATGCTTACACTAAAATCCATAGTTTCGTAGAACTTCGATGTCAGTACACATTAATAAAAAAAGCATTGTATATTGTATCCATGTATGCGAGGCCTGGAGAAACGAAATTCGTACTCAATTTTTTCTAATATCAGAAGCCATCGTTTTAGCGTAACAAAATTGTTGTGCGCGAGTATTTTTATTGTTATGTTCCAAAAGAATATAACTTGGCTTTTATATTTCAGATAGCTTTTGTCTGGTAGCTATAAAGCTGCCTTCTTTCCTATTCCGTAGCTTTCTCTATGCTTTCTCATATGTCCTAACAGCATGCTTAGGCATGCTGAACATGAACATTTCCAACCATGTGTTCTTTCTCTAAACGTCCCTGTCTACTAGCTTTTTATTTGTTTATTTCATAAGTTAAACTGTGGATACCTATGTTAAATGAGCATCTTTTAAAAGAGACATTCAAAAAAGATCCGGACCAGCAACTTTCTACATGGCTGCATGGGCAGGTACTTTCTCTCTATTTTTAAGAGAGTTAGCAGGCATATTTGAGCTTGTGCTCCTAGTTCATATGAGGATTCTAAATGATCATTGTATTACAGATACGCTGGCTATTATCTATATTTACATCGAACAATCCGCATTGTAGCTCTCTACTTTTAAAACGCATAGGTACTTGGTAAAGAAAGCTAAATGGGAGAGGCCCTAATGCCCGAAAATAAGCTTATCATTTGAAGTAAAATTATCTTTCTGGCGATATAAATGTTTTCTCTGATAACTATATTTTACTGCTGGAGGCCACGCAGAAATTCCCGTGTTTTATTTATCTTTATTTTTTGAATCTAAATTTTGAATTTCGTGTCTTCTGTTTTTGCTGATTACATATGTTTCTGTCCTTTTGCCCATTTTTTAAACAGACATTTCTACCCAGAAAATGAGCACTATTCAATTTATTTGCATATAAAAACTGCACAAACTTGCAACGGACGATGAGTTTGGCTTTCCCTTGTATGTTTCGGCGGCCTACTTTCACCCACGGATTTACGTGATTTTTAATGCAGATTGCAGAGTGAAAGTAAAAAAAATAATCGTGTAAGGATTTTATATTGTCTTTTCAGTATAATAATTGAGGCCACCCAACTATAATGGAAATATAAGACTTAAGCACCAACAGCCAATGATAATCTAATAGGTACATTATCCTACTCCTATAATGCATTATTGTTAGCTAATGAATTAAAGATTGTGCAGGTAATATAAATAATAATTGGATGCAGATTTCCTTGGAATTGATTCAAAAAGATTTAATAAAATTACGAGGGTGCTTTGGGAGAGCCAGCGGGTCCTACCAAATAGGAGAAAGTAGACATAGATCCATCCATTTGGAGTTGGAGAAATAGACTAAGTTTATAAGGTAACGCAAACTCAGAGCGGAGAATGGGGAAAGCTCACTCACTCACTCACTACACTGCACTGTAGAGAAGAGTAAAGGATTAGGAAAAGTAACTTTCACAACAACTCTACAGCCAGAGCCCGAGCCACAGCCAGCACCAGCACCAGCACCACGAGTTCTGTCCCCAACAAAACACCAGTCTCCCTTGGATTTCGAGTCTCTGTTGGTTCTCCGCTCAGTCCAGGCAGTGATTCAGTTGCTGGTCGAGAAGCAAACCGGGAGGATTTTACTTTATCGCTTCCCGACTCACTTTATTTCTATTCAGTAGAAAAATAAAAGTTCCACTTCATACTTCTCTACTCTACTCGAGATCAAGGGAACTCTCTCTCTCTCGAACGACGAAAAAGTTTTGGGCACTTTTTTCTCCGTCTCTCTCTCTTTCTGTGAGGATAATATCCGTCGGCTCTTTGAACAAAGAGTGGAAGGAAACGAATTCGTTTATCTTCCATTCAACGACGCTCTTACAGACACAGCTCTGGGAGTGAAGCTCAAGCTCTAGTAGTAATAGTAAGCAATACATCCATCCATCTGCTTCCAATTTACTCAGTAGAAGAAGAGAAAGAAGTAGGGAAAAGCAGGGAATTGGCAAACGGGAAGATAAACACAATTATGAGATTCCATAAAGAAAAAAGTTTGGATTTTCCATAAAGTACTTTCACCTACACTTTTACTTTTACCATCTCAAAGTGGTTTGGCGTTCAAACGATTACACGTTCATTTCACTATTTGTCTCTATTGCAATCACGGAACAACTTCCATTACCCTCAAGTAGTTCCCCCTTCAAATAGGTACTTGAGAAACAAAATTCAATCCATTGAGTGCAGTGCAATATATCTAATATCTACGATCTAATACCAGCTTATTTGATTATGAAGCGATCCAAGCCACTTGTCAAATGAATTTAATTTCAGTGAAAGTACTGTGTGTGGACATTACTGGGGTGATTACACTGTCTCTACTTCAAGGTGGTAGAAATTAAAGTGAAAGTCACAATAGTGAAAGTGACCGGTACAGGTAATCGTATACGTACCGGTCCTGCTACCGGTAAAATACGCCCTCTCTTACAGTTAATGCCCCCAGAGAAGCTAAGATGTGGAGCACATGGACTTTCGCTACGGCGATGGCATTTAGCCTCTCTCATTAATGTAAAGCACCCATTTCCCTATTCTATATGTGACGGGAACAGCTGATTTGAATCCTCGCATTAGAGTGGAAAGAGAAAAACTTACAAGTATTATTGTTTCGAGGGAAAGTCTCCAGAGTCTACTTTCTCCATACACAATCTCGCATGTGCATACTCTACATGCCTACTTGTACGGACCGGCGTTGAAACTCTGTGATAAAATCATAATAATAAATAAACTATACATACAGACTCACTACAAGGCTATATGCACAAGGCTACAACAGAGAACTTTCACTATACTCTACACACATTCTACTCTCAATGCGACTTTAATATTCAAAGTCTGTAGAGCTGTAAAACGTTTTGGAAGCACAACAATGCGCATACAAATGTTTACACTTAACTCAGTACGCCCGGCATGGGGAAAGTGAGTGGGATTGCCACTCTCAAGTGTGGGTCCATTTCAAATGCAAAGATTGTTTCCTTAACAAAGTTGCGTGACGTGAAGTGCATTCAATTTCATTTCTTGTCGCCGCGAAAGCTTCTGTAAAAAAGCCCAACTGCTTTCACATTACATTACATAGAGTATCTGTCTGTCTCTAGACAACACGGCGGGACAGTTGGACGGGAGATTTGACAAAGTCCGCACACAAAAAACACAACAAGAAATTCGCAAGTATCTAAATTGTAAAACGGTTCTGTTCTTGTAGCTAAGTTGATAAGTTCCTTGTTTTTTGCCAAAAAAATTCAAGTCCATCATAAGAACTAGAACTGGAACAAGAACAACAAGAGAAGGTGGCAGTATTAGTAGTGTAATGTATCGTGAAAGTCCTTCTAACACTTTCTTCATCTTTCTCATGTATTTATGAGCATTATTGTTGTGAGCCAAGAGACAAAATCCAGGGGAAAAAATGCGACAACTTGAACTATCCCTTCTCAAGACACTTGCAGCCACTGTAGTTGAGACAAGAACATTTAAATTCTAACTGTGACCCGGTGTAATCCTAAAGAAAGCAGGTGGAAAGCAAGCCAGGGGGATTTTTTCTTCTGTTTAAGTAGAGATATATATATTTATATATCAGAAGGGAAGAGCCTGGCAGTCTGGCAGGCAGTTTGGACTTGGATGGAAGGTTGTGTGGAAGCTGAAGCTCTAATGGTTTGACTTGAAGGGAAATTACCATAAACATAAAACTTTTGAGAGTTGTGCTTTCTCTCTCTCTCTGTTTTACTAAAGTCGGTAGTTGTTCATGTTTAAATGTAAACCAAATAGGAGTGCCATTGCCATTGCCATTTTGAACTTGGCTACTACGAGAGCCGAACGGAGAAAGTAGCGTGTACGGTAGCTTGTGAAATAATAATGGAATGAATGTGAATTATGATGCAAGATAAATATGCTTTCTTTCATTCTGCACTGCACTGCCCCAAGACTTGGGTTGTGTAAAGTAGCTAGCTGCTTGCTGCTTCTTTGGTCATTGTGTACACTTGTGTAGATCGATTCAAGTTTTCAAAAGCTTTTGGACGAAGAGCGACGTTCACAATGAAGAAGCAACTCAAGTTTGTCAGACACAGGACGTTGACATTTGTAAATAGAAAGCAGCCACCCAAGCTAAGTAGAGCTATCTTTCACTGGAGAGCCGATCGTGTATTTCCTATTCTACTCAATTGTATACTCCTCGTCATCTGCACTCAGCCCTTTTCCAGGTCATCCTTTGCAGGTAAATTAGACGAGTTTTTCTATCGTATTTTTTTAGTGATATTGGGATGCAAAAGGTAGAGGCTTATACTTGGTAGCACAAAAGGGAAGAAGCATTAAGGCGGAAGTCCGGTCCTCTCTTAAAGGCGGTCCGGTCCACTCTTGTGACGACAGTCCAGCAATCACTTAATGGGATTTACAGTTTTATCTGTGTTTATCAACAGTGTAACTGCCTCCTTTACATTTTTCAAATATAGCAAACGGTGGAGTAACAGTTTTTATAAATGGCATAAAAATGGTTTTGATACTTTTTCAAGATAATAAAACTGCTATTTACACTTTTCAAAAACATTAAAGCAACAATTCAGGCTTTTTAAAAATAGTAAATCTATTTATTTTGACTTTTGAAAAACAGTAAAACTGCTAATTTTTGCACTTTTCCAAAATAGCAAAACGATGTATTTAGACTTTTCAAAAGCAGTAAAACTGCTAATTGCACTTTTCCACAATAGCACAACAGTGTATTTATACTTTTTAAAAACAGGAAAACTGGTAATTACACTTTTCAGAAACAGTAGAAACTGCAATTCACTTTTTTCAAAGGTCTAAAACTGCTTTTTGCACTTTTCTAAAATGCATAAAAGTGGTATTTACACTTTGTCTGTATAAACACAGGTAAACAGTATTTTATTCGGGCTTTAATTAAAATGAAATTAAGGGTCTTTTAATTAAGGGTTTAACTTTCACCCGAATGCTTCTCAACGGGAACTGGGCTTACATACGTCAGAATGCTCCTTCACCCCCTATATGCATACCTACCAGTACCCAGTGTCTTCTATTTTGGAATTTTTATTGAAACTCCAAAAATTCGGTAAAAGATACATAACAGCTCGGATCTGAATTTGCCATGCAATGTTCTAAAGAAAAGTGACTTTCCCTTTCATGCTGATAGATCTACTTGCACAGACAAATGTCGATGATGATATACTTCCTTTGAAAGGATGGGGTAACTCAGGGCGACGATTTGACACTTTCTGGAGAGAGCTCTGCAAAATTAGAATAGACTTTGGAATAGCATCCGACCAGACGTGAGGGTAGACCCAAGGGTATACCTTCCCATCACTGCACTGATAGGCAGAAAGCTTATTTTAGTTTCAGACTTTTGAGCCTGTTACCAGACCAGCACCGGTCAAGAATGAGCAGTTACTGCAGACTACTCGTTAGTGCGGTGTGTACACAGTCGGTCCATTTTGGTGCCCAGAAACTTGGAAATTGGAGACGATTTTGCATTGCATCACAAACTTGGCAAAGCAAAACTTTTACTTTTAGCAAAATGCTAAAATGTTGAATGTACCTACATACGTAATTCATTTAATTTAATTTAAGAGAAACAAAAACAAGTTCCAAACTGACGTTCTCGCCCTGTTTTTCTGATGGCTCTGCAGGGGAAAAAAGTACAAGTTTCTGATTTTGTTGACAATACACTTGAAATCGGGAATTGTCTCTTGTCCTACCGTCCATCAGATGGTACACTAGTGCTGACTGAGTTGCCACTCAGGTCCACACTCAAGCTCTCAACTGACCATGAGATGTTTGGGTGGGTGTGCTTGCTTGCTTGCAGTTAGTATGCACAGCGTCGATTGCATATGTAGGATGCGGTGCTATGGGGCCCTTCCCTTCCATACTGGGTGGAATGTGGTTCCTTTGAATCGGAGCGGCCGACCCACCAAAACGCCAGCTGAATAGACAAGGCTAGCATTGCGTGGATGAAGAGGCATTGTGACGTAATCAAAGTTCCGTCCAAGCTCCCCGTTTAAAACTTTGAGGTGAAAGTCCAATGTGAAAGTCCTTATGTCATTTTGACGTCCGTCCCAGCAATCAACTTTTTACCTGTACTACTGTACATATGTAAGCTGATAGAGAGTGGAAATGACAGCTTTAAAAATTTTTTAAAACGGATACGCAGCAGTTTTACTATTTTAAAAAAGTGTAAATGGCAGTTTTAATACACTTTAAAACTTATAAAAAGGAGTTTTACTCTGTTTGAAAAGACACTTATAAGCATGTTGCTCTTTTTGAAAAAATTTAAATACACCTTTTCCTGCTCTCAAAAAGTGCAAAAATCCCACTTTTACACTTTTTGCAAACCTGTAACCAGGCATTTTACCGCTTTTAAAAATTATACATTGCTACATATTTTACTATTTAAAAAAGTGCAAACAGCAGTTTTACTATTTAAAAGAGTGTAAATAGTAATTTTACTGTTTTCGAAAAGGCGCTATAACACCTCTCACTGCTTTCAAAAAGCACAAATACCAGTTTTACACATACGTAAAAACGTTTACATTTTAGTTTCACTACTTTTGAAATAGTGCAAGTAGCAGTTTTGTTATTTTTAAACAGCGCAAATAGCAGCTTTAACACTATTTTCAAAAGTGTAAATAGCAGTTAAACCCCAGTTTAAAATAAATGAAAGCGGTGTTTGTGTCTTTTAGAAAAACAGGTACAGAGTTGATAGTTGGAACTTGCGCCAAAATGTGATTAGTTGGTCGCTGGACTGTCTTAATTCACAAGGCTCTTATGCGGTATCTGGACTTACGCTCCATTGCTTCTTCACCCACGATGTAAATGCAAGCATACCTGCATACACACACACATACATCTATAGACCATGTGCTTGTTTAGCGAGAAAAAAAAACCGTTGACAGTCGAAACCATTCGTCTTGTCGTCCACTACTCCATCCATTCCATAAACCGATGTAAAAGACGTTACACGTGTTACAACTCTGGGAATAACCTCAACCAGCAGAACTTGTATCTACTCCACACACTCTTCCTGGCATAATTCCCACATCGCATTTCATCTGCATTCTGTTCTTGCTGCTGTTGTTCTTCTGGTTATCTTCCGCTGCGGCCCGTTTTTTTTAAGAATAAGAAGAGAATTTTTCAGCCCACGAACGAATCATGGGATGCATTTTAAAGTAGGATAGAAAATCTACCTCCCAACATATGTATGTACATTGTTGACGACGTGGTGGGGAAGAACGCCACAAAATATTAAATCGAGAAACAGTAGCAGTAGTACAGTGCTTTCAATGTAAATTATCATGGACTATTTGTACGAGCATTATGGGGAAGGCTCTATGGGCTGGGTAGAGAAAGTGTGTAGAAATGAATGGAATACCTCAGGACAGGAAGCATACCTATAATAATAATATATTGGGAGGGAATCTTCCAGCTGCACGCACAGTCATAATTCATCTTCAATGCCGGAAATGTACAGCCAACCCCATTGTTACGTCAGCAAGACAGGATACACTAAAAGATAATCACGAGTTAAATGAAACGCTATAAAATAAACGTAATACAACATATAGCCTTTACTTTGTAGCAACGCAAGTTCAACTTAACGCTATGGTAGACCAGCTGGCAATGAAAACTACTAAGCTTTAAGCTTTAACATATCGCGGGTGAAGAAGCATTGCGGTGTAAGTCCATTCATGGTTTATTCATTATTATTCGGATGCAAGTCCAGCCGTTCCGTAATTTCGCTTTCACCCAAGAATCAACAACTGACGATGAGTTTGAGTTTCTTTATTAACACGTCAAATCATTCAGCATACAATGTACTGATTTCCAATGATGGACACACCAATACCCTAACCTTTACCCCATGTGCTTATCAAAAAGGTTAATGCTACTTTACTGCTTTTTTGAAAGATTGTTAATAGCTTTTTCTTACTACCTTTAAAAAAAGTAAATAGTTCTTTTGATCATTTGAAAAAGTGTAAATAGTTGTTTTAATCATTTTGAAAAAGTGTAAATAAAGGGTTTTGCTCATTTAAGAAAAGTGTAAATAGAGGTTTCGGTCAATTTAAAAAAGTGTAAATAGAGGTTTAGCTTATTTTTAAAAAGTGTAAATAGTTGTTTAGATCAATTTAAAAAAGTTAAAAGAGAGGTTTTGAACATTTGGAAAAAGCGTAAACAGAAGTTTTGGTCATTTTGAAAAAGTGTAAATAGCGGTTTTGATCGTTTTAAAAAAGTGTAAACAGCTTGCTTTTTTTAAATGCGTATAATATCAGTTTCTTCATTCTGAAAAGATGGAAATGGTGCTTTTACACATTTTGAGAAAGTGTAAATACAAAAACGACTTGTATGAGCAACATTAGTAAAACTGTGATTGTTGGGTCTTCGGGCTGGCGTCAAAATTACATCAAAATGATGTGCATCCTCACACGCACCGTTTCTACATCCTACTGGACTTATGTATGCCATCCGCCACAATGCATCTTAATCCACGCTGCGCAGTACATAGGCATCTACACAAGAAACTAAAATTTGGCTGAGCTGTAATCTGAAATGCCCCGTAAGGGTGTACTACACTACGCACAAGAATGTTTCCAAGAAACACAATTTCTTCGCAATTCGGAATTCCACGAATACTGCAAAGAAAGCGTAAAATGAGTAAAAGAGCGAGCGTAGGGCCACCACCACCCTTCCACACACGTGTCTCTACTTCTGCTCCAATTTTTCGTATAAAATGCATCTTTACTTTGTTAAAGCAGAAAGTTCGGAGCACATGTTCGAGGAAAGGGCAAGCGTTTGGAAAAATACAAACAATAAATACACAGTACATTTTCCACTTGCCAGGCAATAATGTCATGGTACTCATAAATTTCCAATTTCCCTTTTAGTAGCTCCAATAACAATTTCAAAGGCCTGTTGAACTCGGGACCAACGGATCACATAGAAACAAGTATGCGACGCGAGATTTTACAGTGCTTGACGGATCCAAAATGCGAAAAATCATAAAAGATTTAATGCTAAAAATTTCAGAAAAAATCTTAAGAGCCCAATGCATCGCATCTCCCCACAATGCTGGTCAATAAAAAGAACTGGCAGTGTATCATAGCAATCGGCAATCGTAATCGTAAGCTTCTGAAACAATAGAACTTATTGATTCCAGTTCTTTCTGGATTGAATCCACCGTCGTCAACTTCAACAAGTTAGCCTGCTTAATAATTTAGAGGCACAAATTGCTTTGCTTTCAGCACAGAATATAAATTTTGAAGGAAAAGCACTTCCACTTCTTTTTTTTTATTCGGGAAAGACTTTTTTCAGTTATCGTCTTCTGTTGTTAGTTGGTTGTTGTTAGTCGCTGGTCTTTAGTCGTTCGTTATTTGGCTCGAGAGAAAAAAAGTCAAAAAAAAGAAAAACTTTTGTTGTTTGAATTAGAAATGAAAGTAGTTAGTTTCTATTTATTTTATTCATTTGAATTTCAATGGGGATTTTAGCCTTACCTTGAAATTGAATTGAGGATTTGCTCAAGCAAATAAATACAGTAAGTTTTACATAATTAGGTACGTACATGTCATCGCGTAAGAAGCAGAGTGATGCACATTCAAGTTTGGCTAAAAGCAAAAGGGATGCGTGTCTAAAGTACTGTACTGGCTTTGGGTGTGCACCACTTTGCTTCTGAGGCGATTACTTGAAAATATGTACAGTACTGCAAAAACCAGTGCAGTGACAGTTAACAATCATGAATGTGAAGGTAAGTTAGAAAACTAAATTAAAAGTTTGTACAAATAAATCCTGGGTTGACTGAGCGATCGTTGCTCATACGTTTCGTCGGCGAAAAAGCATTGTGGCGGAAGTTCAGCGCCTCCTTAGTGCCATTTTGACGCAATTCCCCGAATTACCTTTACTTTCAAAAGGGTGTAAAACTGGTATTTGCACTGTTTTCAAAATAGCAAACGTGAGAATCACACTTTCAAAAGTGTGTAAAACCGCTATTTGCACTGTTTTGAAAATAGCAAACATGAGAATTACACTTTCAAAAGGGTCTAAACCTGGCATTTGTACTTTTTTAAAAAGAGCAAACATGCTAATTACACTCAAAAGGGATTAAAACTGGTATTTGTACTTTTTTTAAAAGAGCAAACATGAAAATTACACTTTCAAAAGTGAGTAATACTGGGATTTGGAACTTTTTTAAAAATAGCGAGCTGAAAATTACTTTCAAAAGTGTGTAAAACTGGTATTTGTACTTTTTTAAAAAGAGCAAACATGAGAATTACACTTTCAAAAGTGTGTAAAACTGGGATTTGTACTTTTTTAAAAAGAGCAAACATGAGAATTACACTCAAAAGTGCGTAAAACTGGTAATTGCACTATTTCAAAATACCAAAGCTGCTGTTTACGCTTTCTTAAAAGTATGTAAAAGTTGATTTGACACTTTGTGTGATCAAAGACGAAAAGTTAATTTGTTAAGACTAACGTCAAAATATCATTAGTTGGTCGCTGTACTTACGCCCCAGCGCTTCTTCACCCACGATGCCCGTCAACAAATTAAAATACCGCCTAGTACTTGAATTTGTGAAGGTAGCTATAAATTTTCATGTGCGTATTCAGGCTGATTTGATATTTGATTTCACATGTAAAACAGAGGGAATTGTAAGTTTACAAGCAATCTGTAGGATGGTAGGTACTTTGTAAAAAAAATCGTTTTCAATTCATTCCCTTTGTCTAGTGATACTTACAGTCTAATAATAGATACTCAAGTATTGACGAGGGAACTCAGTCTGTGATTTACCTGGGCTGATGGGAAAGGAGAAGTGGGAGCTTAAATTTCAGTTTCGGAGCTCCGTCTCGTATATCTTAACCCGTCAAACTTGACAAAAGTACAAAAGCCAGGAGCAGCTCACTGCATAGTCGAACTGGAATTGGACAGAATTGACTGTTTCTCGGAGCAGCCGCTCGTGCCCCGACTAAGTCAATTGGATTTCGATTAGTCATTCACTCTCCTCTCTTTTCATTTAGTTCTGCATTAACATTGCATAGAGACGACCACTCGACAATCTTTTAGTTTAAAATGTAAATGGCTCCTTGAACATATCTCGCGTCTACATTTCTCACTCAGCACTCCGGCGTCTGCTTCGTACACAGCCAACGTCCCCCGAGCTACTCACAATCGATGTGGGCACCTACTTGAATAATACATGATCACTACAGATGTATTAGTACTCCTGAAAAATGGAGTTGGAGGCAGAGCATCGGTAAAGATGCATTGTGTCACTGTGTGCAAGTCTAACTTTCCCATCATGTCATTTTTAACCTCTTCGAAACCGGGAAACCAGGGAAAGAATGCTTTACAAAAGGGGTTATTTCTAATTATAAATTATCTTTCTAAATTGGTTAAAACTAGAAATTAACCAACACTTTGAAAAACACTCAAAACTAGTAACGAACACTTTCAAAAAGGTCAAAACAAGAAACTGACATTTTCAAAAAGGTCAAAACAAGAAACTATCATTTTCGAAAAGGTCAAAACTAGAAAACACCATTTTCTAAACGGTCAAAACTAGAACGTGTCATTTTAAAAAAGGTCAAAACTAGGAGACACCATTTTCAAAATGGTCAAAACTTGAAAACACCATTTTAAAAAAGGTCAAAACTAGACATTGTCACTTTAAAAAAGGTCAAACTAGACATTGTCATTTTAAAAAAGATCAAACCCAGAAATTGTCATTTTCAAAAACATCAAAACTAGAAATTGCCATTTTCAAAAAGATCAAAACTATAAATTGTCATTTTCAAAAGGATCAAAACCAGAAATTGTCGTTTTCAAAAAGGTCAAAACTATAAATTGTCATTTTCAAAAAGATCAAAACCAGAAATTAACATTTTCAAAAAGACGTAAAGCTAGATTTTACCGTTTCGAAAAAAGGCTACTCTTCTGAAACTGTTGGACTTTGCCAATCTAGTTTTGACTTTGATGAGCTTTAGAATAGGTATATGAATGTACTGAAGGGGTTTGTTCGGCTGATCGATTTGGTCGGTTTGTTCAGTGTTGTTGATGCTGAATGAAAGGATGAGTTGAATCTACTGACTAATAATACAGACGAAGCATAACCTAGATAACGAAACAAAGAGATAAACAAGAGATAAGATACAAGATAAGGCACACACTAAATTACATTTACAACTGACTCTGAAAACTTTTGAAGTTTTTTGTACTTGAAGTACAAAATTAATAATTTGGAAATAAAAAACGATCCGTTTTAAAAATCCGTACAAAACAAATTAATCAAAACTTAGATAACAAAACGAAGAGATAAGGCAGGAGATAAGAAACAAGATAAGATGTAAATTGACGATGGCGTTGTTGAGCTTCCGCCACAATGCCTCTTGACCCACGATACGTGCAGAGACAGATGTTTGTCTATGCACGTATGTACAGTACTATGTGCCTGTTATAAGTTGATGTTTTCTCCGTGTGCACAGACACACATGAGCTCCACTACAGACGCGGCTTTTTCGCTCTTTTCTTCTCAGTTCATTGAATTACGAATTAACTGATTTATTCCCTGAAACTTGACACACAGACAAGAGCTGCAAGCAAAGCACAAGGGCTTTTTATTTCAGAATACCTACCAGAATTCTTTATAGCGCCAAACTCATGCGCCTTTCCCTCAGTTTTAAATGCAATCATGAAAGATTGAGTCTCTTTTCGTCTCCCCATCACACCACTCACTCTAATAAGGAAATAAAAACCTAAATTTCAATCATTTCTTCAAATTCCAATTAACACTTTTCTTTGAATTCTGAATGGGAAAAAAACATGGATGTTGATCTGATTTTCCGCTTCGCAGCTCCCTAGAAACAGAAACAAGGTCGTTCGTCATTTGACTGATAATGATAATTCTTTTGAAATTTTGTTGAGGAAATATAAGTGGAAAGAAAGCCGTAAATAAAATGAGCCCAGGATATTCAGTGAGAGAAAGCATCAGAGTCCGGGTTGACGTTGAGATGTGAAGATTCTCACGTTGTTCCCTTACATAAGAATTAGAAAGCATCTCATAAGGAATTTCAAATTTCAAATTACTTTCACTCTTTCGCTCTTTTCCCTCTATTTTCCCCCTCGCTGTCTTTCTCTACTTTCTCCGCTCTGTCTTCTGTCTTGTGTCATGTTTACCGCCTGAGAAAATGTATCTTTCCATCTTAAACAACTTCATGTCTCACACATTTTCGGATGGTTGTTTTTTTTCCTTATTTTTTTTGGGACAGACCAACTGCTATAGCTATAAGTATATCAGCTATAGGTATATGTATATAGCACTATATAGGTATGTTCTCATATTAAATTCTATTCGTTTCAAAAGCTCCCCCAGACGCTTGGAAAAAAACCTCAAAGCCAAAAAGAGCTTAACATCCTTAGATAGAAGAGACACGGGATAACAATGTGTGAATGCTCCGATGCGAGGGAGAGATACTTATATCCAGATCCAACACAAAGCTCTTACTTTAAAACTATAAACATAAACTATAACCTTTCACCTAGCTACGTAGCTACCATTATACCTTCATATAACCCATGGGCTCTGGCTCTTGGACCGACAGAGAAAAGGGGAAAAAAATCAAACGAATGTACTTGCCACGAACAACACACGTTGTGTGCTCTTCGTCGTTTTGGAATCTATGGGAAAGAGAGAGAGAGAGAAAAAAAGACCATTGCTCAACTCCAGTTCCATCACTCCCTTCGCACCATAGCTTGGTAATATCTATCGACGGAGGTAAACCAAAAGAGTGGAGGGGTCTGTCAAATATGAGGCGGTGGCTTTAGAAATGATTTATTTCAAAGATATAAATGACCAAATGCTATATAGTGCACTTTTTAAAATGTTTTCGTGGATTATTTGTTTTGTTTTCGAAAATAGACGTATCTCATTTTTGCAGCTTGGAAAAGTTATTTTTGTGTTTGATCAAATTCTTGGATTTGGAAAGATGCTTTCACCACATGCTTTCTCTTTTCAAAATGCAAATATATAATTTTCCCCTTTTCAAAAAGTAGTGTAGAACTGGAAAGCTATGGCAAGAATGCGTTACAACAGTGTGTTTCTTTACAAACGAACGTTTTCGGAAACATTCAAAACTAGTAAGTAACATTTTCAAAAGAGTCCAAACAAGAAACTATTTCTTCAAAAAAGGTTGATGCAATAAATCGCTATTTTAAAAAGGGTCAAAACAAGAAATAACGGCTTAAAAAAGGTTCAAAACAATAAATTAACATATTTAAAAAACAGGAAATAAACGGTATAAAAAATGGCCAAAACAGGAAATTAACATTTTAAAAAGGGTAAAAAAAAGTAATTGCCATTTTAAACAACGTCAAAACAAGAATTTTGAATTTCTAAAGCATTTAAAACTCGTAAATAGCCATTTCAAAAAAGTCTCACATAGAAATTGCCAATATTTTCAAAGGGATATAAAACTGGATATACTATCGTTTCGAAATGAATAAAGTTTTGCCTATCCCTAGTTTGCCAGCGTTTACCCAAATGAAACGGGATCATACGGTCATGGTTGCAAGGCTCCAAAATAGCTAACTTTTCTAAGCCACCACATACGTTGAAAATACATGGTATTTTCCCCTGTTTGTTGTTAGAATGGATGCGGAAGTTATTTTGGCTGTCTTGTAAGTGGCTACGATACGCCGGCTCTCGGTACATAGATATAAATAGACACGCTTGCAAGAAGTAAAATAAAACAGAGAGAGAGAGAGATGAAACCAGAAGAGAAAGCAGTGAAAGCATAGCATCGTGTTTCCAAGAAAGTGGGGAAAGCAGCTAGTGTTGTTGAAGGTGGGAGGGTGGGGCGGGGAGGAAGTAACGCCGTAAACTTTGAGATGCTGTCTATCATTTTTTATGGGATTACATTCCGTCTTTGTAGCCCCCTTGAAATATCTTGGATTTGCAATATTGACTTGACTTGACGTATCAATCTCTTGACTTGATGAAAATGTTTTGAGTCTCTACTTTATTTAAATGGATCCCGCGTGGCATGTCAACTATTTCAATGGGATCCAACTTTCCAGCTTTTTGAAACAAGATTTAATTTTATTCTGTAATTGTTCTCACTTTCTGAATTGTAAGGCCATTTATTAAGGCAACCTAGCAAGCAATGATTTATCTTTAAAAAAATTAAGCCATGGCTATGAATTTGATCATTTTGTATCAGTAGCGGAAATTGGAGTTGATTTTTTAAAAAATTGTCTGCGATGATGGGGTGATAATCAAAGGAATACGCAGTGCGGACGTGACTCTGGATTTTAATCGTGATAGCTGAGCTGGTAGCTGGATCTTGTAGGATATGCATTATAATATTCTTATTACACGGTGCATACCAATACACTGGATACTGTAGTAGTAGTAGTGGTGTGTGTGTGTGTGAATGTGTGTGTGCTGGCTGATGGGAAAAATGCGATAGCAGCCAATGTGAAAGTCGTCGGCGAATAAGCATTGTGGCGAAAGTGTAGCGTCGGCTTACCGTAGTAATATGAATATGACGTATGTTGACGGAAGGGCCTCACAATTAACTTTTAACCTTTGTATTAGTATTTACCCCAGGTTTAAGTACGTTATGAACGTATAGCCCGTTTTTAAAATAGTAAAACTACAATTTATATCTTCCAAACGTGTGTAATATATTGCTGTTTGTACTTTTCAAACTTAGTAAATCGGGTATTTACCTGCTTTTTAAAACCTGTAAAATTGATTTTTATACTTTTTAAAGCATGCGTAAAACTGCTAGTTGCACTTTTGAAAAAATGAAAAGTAGTTAATTACAATTTTTTAGACCAGTAGAACCCTTATTTACACTTGAAAAACCAGCTAAAGCCAGTATTTGCACTTTTCAAAGCAATCAGAGCTCCTTTTTTTACCTTTTTCAAAGCTAGCAAAACCCCTTATTTACACCTTTCAAAGCTAGCAAAACACCTTATTTACATTTTTCAGAGCTAGCAAAGTCCCTGTTTGCACTT
>JAQFZC010003624.1:0-18262 GCA_034695205.1 Dicyrtoma fusca | reverse complement strand
TAACACTTTTTCAAAACGATCAAAACTAGTAAATAACACTTTTTCAAAACGATCAAAACTAGTAAATAACACTTTTTAAAAACGGTCAAAACTAGGAAATAACACTTTTTCAAAAATGGAAAATATTATTATGTGGACTTGGGACATAATGTAATTAAGATGAGACCGGACTTGGGACAAATTGCATTTACACAGAAGATATGAAGCTTACCGAGTCAAGAGTGCAGGTCATGTGCAGATTAAGTGAAACGATTGAACTCAAAGTAGAAACGACGGACATGATTAGCTGGGGCTCAATATGACGTAAGTAGCACAGGCTTAGCTCACGGAGTCTCTGAAAATAATAATCGTATTTTTAGGCATTAGTGCAGTCCGATTAAAATCATGAAAGTAAATACATGGAAAAATAAATCCGTGGATTCAATAGTATGGAATGCACATATTTACATAAAATATATTCAGGGTAATACATAAAGCCGCTTTGCCTCCAAGTCTGCCTAATACTAGAAACATGGCTAGAGATGGATTTAACTCAAGAAACCTGCCTGGCTCATGTACATTGAATGACAAGTAAATAATTTTTGGCTTAAATATCTTTTGGACGCACATAAAATCTACGCTATAAAAGTAAATAATTTTGATAAATTGATGTTACAGTAGGCTTGTGATAGACCTACCTACCTATGTAAATACTGAACTGACAGCATTGCGTCTACATAATATATGTGATTGCTATAACGTTACCAAAGGAAAGGAGCAAACTACTTAGTATTTATAAATTTTAAACGAACTTTTATTCTCATATATTATACACTTGTTTTAGGGTTTTAGGGGCAGTATGCAATTTACTATACATGCCCACAAAAGGAGGGAGAGAAACTGATACAATAATTAGTCGGCCCTTTAGTCATAGTGCGAATGTGAAGGTGGTATTTAGCTGCTGTTCATTAAAGCTTCATAGTAGGTTAACATGGAATTAAACTTCACTCTCACAGCTTTCCCCTGACCACATGAAATGAAAGGGAAAATGATTTTGAAAGAGCGTAAATATATATGTACATAAGTATGCTTTTACTTTCCCTCGCAAGTATTGTAAACCATTATGCACTGCGTAGTGTGACAGATACTGCTATTCATAATTCCCTATAATAAGTTTGGTGTGTGCTATGGATTGTAGGCTGTAAAAAGCAGACTCACTTTCTATGTATTTGTGTAGCGAAGGGACCTTCCAATTATTATATTAGTAAAGAGCTCATTGGAGATGGTTTCTAGTTCATGTAGAAGCGGTTAAATGTGCGTTTTGTTATTTTCGAAAAAGTTATTACCATGTTTGGTAATATTGGTTTTTTATAAAGCATAAGGTGATACTTTGAACTTTGTAGAAGCGTTACATTTTTTTGAGAGATTTCCAGGTCCTATGTATTTGCACCTGAAATCATACAAACGTAATATTTGTGAGCGCTCGTATAAAGTAAATAATAACACTGTCGCTTTTATCACACGTAGTATGTAGTAACGCTATATGTATGTAGTTGTGGCAGTTGTACGTTATAGATCATTAGTTATAGTTTTATAGTTTTACAGTTGTATTCCTGTTCGTGCAAAATGCTGTTGTGATTAATGTGATAAACTGTCTCCATCTAATCTCAGTGCATGCATGCATTCGTTCGTTCATTCATTCATTCATGCAAATGAGCCTATTGTTAATGACCCCGTCCAAGAATGCAAGCACAAACATATAATATGCCTCCCCATTCACTTTTCCCGCATATTTGCCAAGTCGTCATCCAGCTTGGCTCCCTTTTGCCTGGCTTCCTCAGTGGACCCCTAATCTTCAACAAACTAAATGTTCAGCAACGTCCTTAGCTTCTTAAAAAAGGTCAAGTTTGGAAAAATATGGTTTTAACACTTTTGGATAGGTTGCTGAACTTGTAGGTATAGGCTTTATTTCATACAAAATCCTCGAGAATATTTTTTAAATGTTTGTAAAAGGACCCACAAATAGGATCTAAAAGATCTAGCTTGGTATGCTAACTCAAGTAACCTGGGAAAAGTGGCCAACACCTTGTGTGCCCTATTCCTGTAATGTTATTTTTAGGGATTTTTGTGGGATTGGCCATCTATGGTTGTTCCTTACCGATTTTAGTGAAACTTGTACTCCTAAAATTGCCTGTCCTCACACTACGTAATGTGATTAATGGGATTAAAACTGTACAATGGGTTCACATATATGTACATAAGGTATGTATGTTATAGCACCGTGCCGGTGGACCCTTTTCACTGGGATTCGCTGTACATATAGCTTTACTAGTAGCAGAGGAATTTTATAGTTAGTTATAGCCAATCTGTCCAGTTCTATCTAAATTCAAACACTTACGATTAGTAATTTGTAACCGAGGGGCAAATTAACCTATCTTTCTTTACATACAAACACTATAATAAGTTGCTGAGGTTTCTGCAGTGAACACGATATTCCAGGTTTGCTGCAAGCAGATTGTAGAAAAGAGTACAAAGTTGTTTCTTTAGTAACGATATAGCATAGGCAGCCGTGTAGGGAAAGAGGGCTTTATGGCCTTCGTGCGTACTGGAAAATATCTACACGCACTACGGTCTACGTCTTTGGGGCTGTCCATATCTATTGCGTATTAAAGGGGGGGGGGTAGGGGCAATGTAATTGACATTAAACCACCATATAAACAGCAAGGTATTATCAAAATTATTGCAAACGTTGTTGAGGAGAAGGAAGAGAGGCTTTGAAATTATTACAAATTTTGAAAATAGTTTATGTACGATCCCAACAAGAGTAGTACTAGGGAAACAACTGACTAAAGCTGAGAAGGTTGTGAAAGAAATCTCCTTTCTAGTTCCCTTCCGCTGCCCGCCTCGACTGTATTTCACCGTAATTCTATTTCCGCCCTTTGTCAGAGCTTCATTCACGCACGAGACCTGTCAAAACTATCCGAGTTCCTCATGAATCATCAGCAATTATTTTTAGCTTTATCTCAGAAATTAACTCAACTTCTTCTGTGCTAAGGAGGAATGCTCTATATGAACTATAATCACTTTATTTCATTGCTGGGTTGTGGTTAGCTAGGATAGTCGATTAGATTTGACTTTCTTTCTTACTTTCTTTCTGGTAAGATTTGGAACTTTCTTTGCCGAATGCTTCCACACACAAAGGACAAGCTACAGGTTGGTTTGAGTTTATGCAGAACAATTTGAAAAATACATAGTGCTAGCACGCAGAGTTCAATTAGGTTATTACTATTTTAATTGTTGTTTGGTCACCACTGAAATACGCAGGAAATTGAATTTTGACTGCAATAATTTGGGCTATGATAACTGTTTTGCTGAGTGTTAGTGATAATGTCTATGACTGGCAAAAAAGTTTTGAATGCGTACAGTATGTTGCCTTTATTTATTGACATCGTTTTGCCTCTTAAGGAACAGATTATATAGAACAATAAATAAATAAAATAAATAATAAAACCACTTAGATATTTTCACAAACACGTTTTTGTACGGCGTTATAACTAACAGACAGACCCCGGAAGGGATACGCAGCAACATACCAAAGTTTATTTCCCTCGTCGCCCTCGTGTAACGCAGGAGAAAGGAGTAAATGTACACATTTATAGTTCCCACAGAACACGCCATTTGCCATTTGTATTTTCGCAGAAGGCGTAGCGTACATTCCTTGAATACCTTGGTGATTATTCCTTAGTCGTTGGTTAGTGTGGAAGTGAACCAGGACGAGACGGAGCTTGACTCTCGTCTCCCTTGTTATTGAATTATTTTGTGTTTTTGGAATGCAATATTTCTACTTGCGTGAAATGACGACAAACATTGAGACACCTAAATATTCAGACTCAATGCTCTCCTACGGCGTTCTTCTTTTTACTGACTCTGTTAAGCGCGTATCTGGATTTTCACATACTGTACTGTGACTGTGACCTTCCCCACTGCAAATCGTCAATTATGTTTTTCTTGTTTTTCGGAAGGCGTTCGGAGGACACAGGGTAGACAGTAAAACACTAAAAGCGCACATCAGAATTCTCGGTATAGGGGTCTGACAAATATGACGTGATGATTACCCTGTAAGCGATCAGGATCGTTCATCGTGCAATATTTGTAAAATGCTGAATATCTTGAACAATTTTGTCTTAACCGCTACACTTTTAAATAAAATACAAGAAAAAACAGTCAAAGAAAAATTTTCATGCCTGACGGGTTTACAAGTGCAAATATAATGTTTTGACACATTTTGAAAGGACTATAAAATCATGCTTTTCCCATTGCGAACAATCCTGTACATAATTGTTACGTATTTTTAGAACATCCAAAGTAAACGAATTTTCATGCCGTCATTTGTAGTTTGTACGGGTTTCCTTTCAAGAGTAAGAAAAAAAGAGTCACACTTCGTATGAGACCTAGCACTCTTTTATGCCTATTCTTTAATTTCAACTGTACTTTTTCGGTTGGCCTCATATGACATGAGTTGGGCGGTTCAAAAGTACCGCCGAGCTTGGGGGCAGAAGGGTAGAGTGATAATTGTGATTGGTTAATTAAAACTAGCATGCACTATAAAACTTACATCATGTCAAAGAAAGAGAGTTTAGGTCGTGACTGACTGACGATGAGTAGAAACGTATGCCTAGTTTAAGTACGTGACCGACTCACTGATTGAGGGACTTTCTACAAATTACATTATACTGCTTGGGATAGGGCAAACTTTTTCTAACGGATAATAGAGCTTTTTAAGGGATTTAACCTTCTCAGAAAGCGACAAGGTATGAAACGAACATTTCCAGTGAATACATGGCATTTGCACACTTCAGCTAAAAGCATAACATGGTATGCTTGTTAAACAAATTCTGTTTCGTATACTTAGTCCGTTGGGCTATCCTCGTTGCATGACAGTGTTGATTTTGATTTGTTAATAAAGTTCGTCTTTCTCTCAACAACTAGTTGGCCTTCCAAATCATATTTGCAAGGCCCCTGACTGACTGACTGACTGAGTGACTAAACTCAAAGTCAAAAGAATGACGAGAGGAGAGAGAGAAGATGGGCGAATTCCAAAATTTCAATCCAAATCCAAATTGCATGTTGACTCCGCCATCAAAACGGAATTTGTGAGAGTCTTTGTACTGCTAATCTTCATTATTTCCATTGAATGGACCCAAGCACATGAATGCTTCACACTTGAATTATGAAATGAGATAATAGTCCCAACTCGCACAGGCAAACGACATAGGAATTTTAATGATGTCATTACTTGTATGGTTTCTTACATTCTCAAAATCTCAGTCGCTCCCTCGCAAACCCATTAATACTATTTATATACGCAACTACGAACTACACAACTTCTCAAGTCAAAAAATACGTGTAAGTACAAGTTTCTCGCAAAATGTTTACTCTCTGTATCCCTCTATCTCTTTACCCTAAATCTCTTTAGCTCATCCATCCACTAACTTTCCCAATCGGAGCTGTAGCTATAAAAGCTAAGCTAATAATTTTTAAAATTTTGAATATTTTGCTTGTATACACTTTAGATTTGACAATATTTTATTATCTTTACTTATCAAAAGCGTACCACCACGCTTACATGGTAATCTGTATGTTTATAAGTAGGTATTTTAGACTAGAATGGCTGTTTAGTCCAGGCAGCGTGGTGGCGTCTAAAATTCTAGATTTAAAAAGTATTAAATAAGTATTTTTTACCTTTTAGGTAATTTTTTGGATTTACACTATGCAACGATTTTGTCCTTTCGTGGCCTCACGGCTTTTTTCAACATGTAATTCCGTATAAAACCGTACAACATATTAAAATGCGTGAAGCTGTCTACGTGGTTCTTCAAGGAACTCACTAAGTTTTGCTACTATCATGGGCAGATTACAACTGCTAGGCAGTAGGCTACAAATTACAATGTTAAGCATAGACCTCCGGGATAAGAGTACTGGCCGCACGAGACAGATTGTCACTGTAAAGATAGTTATTACATAAATGTTTCACGGTACAACTTTAACCGCAATTCGAAAAATCAATTAGGTATGACGCTATACTTATAAAGGGGGTATTATTAAGCAAAGATTTCCGAGCTAAACAAGGTTTAAATACCGTAAGCACTCCAAAGATAGTCCTCGGCTACCGAAGCTTTTACCTGATTTTGTTTTAAGCCAAGGGTACCTTTAGAATGCGGTTTAACTGTACATAGGATGCCGGTTATCTTTAGATACGGTGCAAACATTTGCATACATATTTTGACAAAAGGCTTCTTCTATGTAGGTTCTATTTGAAGCTTTACGGTATTTGTAAATCACATTCAATGACTATACACTCTGTTGCAACTAATTCTAAGAATATACGTTGACTTAGTTTGCACGAGTTAGTAAAAATATTTACGTTCATTTGCTGCTTAAACCGCGATTCCGTAGGTGAAAACAAATTGCCTAGTTTACACGACAGCTTTCCGTTTAAATAAAGTAGGTCAGAATTTATTGGCAGTTTAGATTTGGCATAAGGCTTACACATATGTATAATAATTATAGATAAAAAAAATATAGCAAATTCCCATTAGTATAGGTAGTTACATGTACGTATATATAGCCTAAGAAATTAATAGCATTTTCCCTTAGCCAAGCCACTTACATAGGATTAGTTTGAAAAATATATTTTTGCACTTTAAATTTCAATTTGGGAATTTGTATTGAAATATGAAGCATGCTGCTGCTGCTGTGAAAGTACATACATAGTATGATAAAGAAGGAACACTCGGCCACTAACATCAACATCACTTCACTATGCCGTCACTTTTGAAATTGCTTATTGTCTCTCTGATGCATGGCGTGGTTTAGTTGTAGAAGGAGGGAGAAAACTTGTTTCTTCTGAGAAAAACCACGAAAATTAGAATCAGAATAATAATCCCTGCATCTCTACGATTTTTTCACTGATAATTCCAAACAGAAAGGATAAAATGGGGAAAAATGAAGCTTGCATTATGCTTTCAAATCCCAGAGCAATACACATTAGGTTTCTGTACATTACATAAGGTTGTGCTGCTTGAAGATCGACAGGGGCGTGGTAAATATCACGTCCGTAAATTTGGTCAAACTAGCAAGCATCACAAAAAACGTCAAAAACTTGTATAAAATCTATCCTTAAAAAAGCCAAAACACGAAATTAACTTTTTCAAAAGATGCTGTGTACTCTAAAAAAAAGAATGCCAAATCAGGATATTTGTAACTCTAACCAATGTGCCTGTAACATCATGTATGCCAGGCCCCTAAGACAGTCTTTGTCGTCTTTGATTGTGTAGTGAAGGGAATTCTCTGGAGGCGCCACACCGACAAAAGTGTTTTAAACAAAAGGTTTGAGTCATCAAAGAAGTTTACACACATGCTTCTATTTGTACAATCCCATTAAAGGAATGTCGAGGAAATGCGGAAAAGCTTAAGAATTTCAAACGTGCTCCATCGGAATGAACGAATGAAGGAGTACATAGGGAAACAGGGACTGCTACACACGTATTACCTATACCTATACTAGTGATGGAAATCTTTTGACAGAGGTGAAAGGACCCCGTATATCCACACACACACACACACACACACATACTGCAGGGAAGATACAAAGAAATCAAACATGCTGGCGACAAACACGTGTGCAGGCGATGCATAATATTACACATTTTCTTGGATTCAAACGCGGATTATAATATTTTCTCTTTTGTACTACTTACCTATAGGGAAATACTAAATATGTACCAACACTTTTTAAAAATAAAAAGTTCCTTTTATTATACAAGCTACCATACAGTGGAGTCACAATAATGACCTAAAACACCAAGAAAAGTATAAATAAGCTACAGTCAATAGGTAACAGCTTGTGCTGTACAAGCTCAAATGAAGGTAGAATGCACCAGTACTGCATCTGTCTATGCACGTGTCTACAGTACCTATATTACTTCGAAGCTAGGTACTTGAAAGCACACACGAAGCCTATGCTGGACGCTGGAGAGAGGTGATGTGAAAGAAGGCGAGGGAAAATGAAGGGAGCCAATTTGTCTATGTATATAAGAAAGTAGAGGAAAGAAGAGAGAGAAAAAATCAACTTGTGCTTACCTTGCATCTTCGTAGAAAGTTAAAGCCAAAGTGTACTTCCCCCGTTCCGAAACTAAGATTGAGAGTTTGAAGTTGTTCTGTTACCAACAGATGAAGAAACTTTCTCGTTAGAGTACGTCGCTCTCCGATTACTTCCATCAAGTCCTCCAGGAGCGATGAAGCTGGAAATCGAAACAAAACTCAGATCAGCTCCCCACTTCCAAACACAGCACAGATCACAGGTATAGCATATGTATAGCATATGCATTACCATATTATATTCACGGGCCTTAAATTCTTACATTTACGTCTTAAATTTACCTCACGCCTTCTTTACATTCACACAAGTACAAGGTCTTCCTTGTTTTAAGATGGGTGAATCACAGTGAATCCATATTTTGGTCTGGTTTGAAAACACAAAACAATGTTTTGCCTTTTTATACAACCTGAATAGATGAAATTACCGATAATTGCCCTTTTTTGGAAACACTAATACCGTCGAGATATTTCTTGCCGTCTATGTAAAGTTTTGATAATTTTAACATGGTTTAAGTTCACTACTAGGCATGGCGTAATATTTGAAAAGCCCCTAAAAAAAACAACTGAATTCCTTAGCACTATCAGTTCCCTTACTTTATTGTCGATTAGCTTCGCCTGAGCTTATTAAACCAACGAGTTTCTCATTTCTTCATGTCATGTGCTCCCAACACATTGTATTCCCATCATCACAATTACTTACCTACCTATTTTATGTGGGTAGGTACCTAGATTCCCTTTCTTAGGGAAGCCCATGCAGTAAATACCCTAGCTAGCCTGTAACTTTATTCCCTTCGTTGTTACATACATATGCTATGAAATTTAGACTTGTGAATTTCACACAAGTTTTCCTTCATTCACCCATGAATAATAATAATATGTGTTCCGCCGTTTATTCATGTGTGTAATATTTAAACATTTTGTTTACCAAGTGTATACTGTGTTTTTTTTTGTTATTGTTGTTTTTTGGTAGTTTTTCCCTATCCTTCTCGTCGTACTTTTACATTTTACCATGTGATGGAAATCTGTATCTGAAAGATCGTATCTCTCTCTCTCTCTCTCTTATCATTCTTTTTGGTTTGGCTTTGGAATATTTTTGAGAGCTAACATGGGACCACCGTACCACACAAGTACTTCATTTTTGCTTTCTAGTTTATTGTTCGCCCATATTTTTGTTTTGGTATTTGGTATATTTTTGTTGTTGTTGATTTTATAGTGCCAGGCGTACAAACGTATGTATATATTAAGGGCACGAGACAAAAGGCAATAACAATACAGATATACTTGTACACGTGAAGCTGCTCTTACGATGATTACGATGAGTTTGTGTAATGGTGCAGGACAATGTTTTAGGGGTATATGGCATTGTTCCGTGTGGTCTAAGATTTATAGTAGTCAAAGATGCAGTGGAAGACTGTTTTACATCATGCCATGGAATAAAAACACATGCCGTAAGCTACACAAGCACAGTTGCAATGGTAATTGTGTGGTGTCAAACGGAGAAAGTAAGGATAATACAGAGTATAATATGTTCTCGAAGGTGTTACAAGATTGTTTAACCGAGCTTTAGTTTCTCAGCTTAGATGGTACAGCATTTGGACCAGAAAACAATGAGTAAACTGTTTGCAAATGGGAAACGATGCTTGTTACCAAAACCATACAGAAGCAATAGTGAAAGGGGCCTTCCAAATATGGCGTCCTACGATATTTTATTATTTGCATTTTACAAAATATGATTTACTGTCCGTCAAAAAATGTAGAGCGCGAAATTAATGTGATCAAAAGGTGCAAAACATGGAAGTCATATTTTCAAAGAAAGGCATTTACATCCCTAGCAAGCATTTCCTAGACGTCATATTATTTCCTAGGATCCAAAGCAATGACCGTATCCAGTTCAATGCTGGGGAGTGCAGTGTCATCTAATGCTTACATACATGCATTCACACACAGCTTCATGTTTATTGCTTCTCGAGGAAGTCAAGGCAATGAAAAATGAGTTGGGAAATAATAATATTTCGTGTTCATATGTTGACTGTACAAGTTGGAGGTTGGAATGGTTTGGTTAGAATGGAGAATATTTGGGAAATTAATTGTACACGTGTACTTATGTAAGATATTCAAAATTCAAGGAATGGCGATAAAATCCAGGGAAAGTGTTCAGTGTTGACTTAATTCATTCCGCCACTCGTACGTTACGGGGATATTTGACATAAAATAGCTCGGTTTCGTATTATTTCTCTCTTCGTGTTCACCTTCCGCTGGGACCCAGCTCCACCATACGCTCAACACACAATGTGATTAAAATACAGTCAAGTTTATGAGACCTACACCAGTTGTATTTTTTTTTGTGTCACTTTTTGGAAAAGCAGAAAGAGAGAGGGGCACTCGTAAATTACGCTTGCAAAAAAGGAAGGGGGAGGGGCTCGTTGGGGCTTGGAGTTAAGAGAGATTTGTCCACCCAATTTTGAAGCTAAAGTGACAAAAGTTTAAACTTTTTTAGGGGACCAGCTGGGTTTGACATTGCATTGTAGGGGGCATGAAGGTCATATGTGAATATCCCTAAAATGTAGCCAAGATACATATCTGTATTCCCAACTATGGTCGTGCAGTCATACAAGTAAAAAAAAATGTCAACGTGTTTTACTTGTCAGATAACTTTATGATCTGTTTGGAGAGCACAATAAGAATGCACATACGCAAACATACGCACGTGCACACCCTTGCTGAAGAAGCAAATATAATATGTAGGTCTATATATCCCTACTTATTTACCTGTAATGCCGTATTATGCAACCAATCTGCTCTTTTTTCCAAACCGCTCACTTTGCTTCTTCGTGAGTTACACTCACAGGCGAAGGGTTATGTCGTACCATAACTCATATTATTTCGAGTACAGACAAAGGGTGCCCTGCCATTAAAGTTGGGACGGAAGAAGGGGGCTGTCAGCCAGTTAGTTATTCAGACAGGTACATTGATAGTAAGATATTGCACGTACATATGTACAACAACAGCACCGAATGTCCCTCACAGTACAAGTGTGATGTGAGGGACATTCGGTGCAGCAATACGACATGTGTATCGTCGAAAGATTTCGCGAATATGTCTAATATGGTAACTCACCTGAGTTTAGCTCCAGCTCCTCGTATGTTAGAGTCTGCAATAAATGTCGTAGTACAATTTTGTAAATGCACTTCCTTAGTTATACGTAAAAAGATTGAGCCATTCTATTTAAAGGACTTCAAAATGCATTATTAAGAAGAACTTTGCCGTTTTACACTTTTCAAAATCTAAATATAAACTTAGAATCAGATCACTGTATACCTATGTACATATGTATGCCTGTCCATTATTTTTTTCTAATAATTATTATACTTTGTAATGTAAGACATTACGCATATACAAATTCCATGAATACTATTATAACACATGAAAATTATTTATTTATTCTTTCTGCTAATTCGATACAACCTTAATTTTTTAAAAACTGTTAAAAATTGGCCATTTTGCTTCTTCAGTAACGATGTGTTTTCTAACAATGCAATTATTTGAAGATATACAAAGACTTTTTTTCCTCTACAGCTTTCCAATAAAATCGTATTATCTAGAATTATAGAAATCCGATAAGTTGCTCTCAGTCTCCTATGCAGCAACATGCCGTGCAATTCATTTTATATCAAATTAATGAATTGACGTTTCACCTCTAACTCAAAGCTCTCCAATTATATAGACGGTTGCTGTCGTTGGGAGCAGCCGAGGCTATAAACTTGGAACGTGTACTTGATATTTGACGAAACGTTAATTTGGTGAAATAAAATCCTTTCATTAGATTTAGATTGCATTCAAGTGCTCAGTATTTGAGAGCTCATCGTTTTTTTTTCAATTTAGATTTTATCTAGTTAAAACATAACAAAGGAGAAAGTTAGGTACTTTTTCCCAATCGAATTCCCGCTGTCAAAGCCAGTTCTACATATATGTTTCCAAGGGATAGAAAGCAAATTACAAAATTTAGACTCAGAATAGAACTGTGAGACTGTATAGCTGTGGGACGCCAGGGGTCGTTTCAAATGTTATGTCATGCCGTCATGCAATCTAGACGAGTATTTCAAGACAGACAAACTCGTGTACTAACAAAACAAGTCAAATATGATGCAACTTACTTTTTTTTGAAAATGATAAAACAGACCTTTGCTTTGGTATACATAGTTAATTTAAATGGTCAAAAATGTAAGTTTCACTAGCTGGCACGCAAGAGATGCTTTCAAAGGTACTGAGGTACTGTGAAACGCTATACAACTTAAAAAGTTTGTCTCGCGTAATAATTGAAAAGCTTCCCAATAATGCATTGGTAAAAGCAAGGAACAGATTAGCTGTGTAGATTGCACTACATGCTTTCACCATTCTTTCCGTCACAGCGAATTTTTCACAGAATAAATGTTGCCCGAGCCAAGCTTGTTTTTTTCTTTTACGATTAAATAAATCTAGCACTGGTCTTCTTTCAAAACATTATTGTCGTAGTTCTCGGTGATGTTTTTGTGATAACCTCATCATTATCGATCTCATATATGGGCGACGCGACGGTAAGACAAGGGTGTTATGGGTTATATCTTCAAATGGCCACACGAAAGGGCCACACCAAAGGGCCACATGAGGGCCACACGGGTGTTGCCAGATTTATTATAATGTGCAGGCGTACTATTAGATCATTTTACGGGAATTATTATGAATATACCAATAGTATTTTAGAGTATGCTCAAATCATTCATTGTCAGCTTAAGGTTATTTTCTTATTTTTGCTAAATGTAAATAAAACTGAAGGAAAATCTGTTATTGGCCCTGTCCAGTCTCAATACAAAAGGCTAAAATAACTTGATGATATTTGCATGGGACTTTAAACTGAAGTAATTATGGCTGCAATGTTTTATTCACATCTGGATGCCAGAAATCTGAGCAAGTATGTCTGCCTTTCAGATTTTCTGCTTCTAAGTCAAGTTATCCCAGATTCAAACTCCAGACTAAATCCAGAAAACAAAAATCAAATGGCATAAAATGCATAATAGAAATTCTAAAAGTGTATAATGTTGCATAATTCGTCATGAGAAAAATGCATATTTTAAAGTTTTTATATTGCATAATCGCGGTTGTCTTACATCCTAGTGGGTTTCGTAATGTGGATATTAGCGACATGAATACAATACACAACTGATATTTTCAACTTCAATTGTCAGATTTTTTTCCGCCGGGATAATATGGGGAAATATAAAGCTGAGTGTGCTGCAGCAATTTTAAATAAGAAGGTTGAAGGAGCAAGTGTCATTTGCGTAAGAATGAGTATAAATTGTACTGTGTATATAATCCCACTCTAAAAGGCTTTTTACTGTCTCAAAAGTTTATTGTTTCTACACAACTATTGTTATTTTTAATTCTTGTAGCCATCATTGCAAAATCCAGGATAAAGGCATCGGTTTTTACAAGCAATTTCTAGTGATTGTTTGTGGCTTAATTAGATTCGATTACTGCAAGAAAATAGCTGAATAGTTTGATTGCCAGTTTAGAAGTAAATGGTGATGAACGAAATTCATCATAAGAAGCACTTTTGAGCTTTTAAAGAGCATAATAAAGCATAATCGTGGATACTAAAAAGCGTTATTCTTGTTGCCATATTCAAAAAGTCCAGAAAATATTTTGTGATGGTTCCTCTTGCCCCAATGTACAGCCCAATAACCTTAATCTCCTCTAGTCCCAGTTTGTTATTAAAATACGGTATGCAAGCATCATAATTTTCGTTTTTCTCTAACATCTAAGTGAACACTCTCCGGTTGGAAACATTAATTACAAACCAAACCGTTATTTAACTAACTGCCTGCCAGGACTAAATACGCCAGTAGGTACATTATTATTAACTATTGACGTATATGTGGAAGCAGTTACAGCTTGTTTAAACCATGCATAGGTATATATTATGTCTAATTGCAACTGTGGGTGCAAAGGTTTTGAAAAATAAGGCAAACTAATAAAAATACTCCTGGATTATGTGCTTAAGTTTAGTTTGGAGGTCTTCTGAATAACACTTTCAACTACACGCACTTCATAGTTACTCCATTCCAATAGATAAGCCAGGGTTTCTATTTTAATTTCCACCACCGTTTACTTGGCCTCAAAATGTGGTCGGTGGCGGAATTGCTCGTGTCTGCTGTGGCTCTTTTCGTTGCAATTTACTATTATTTTCTGCATCGCAGGGAAACAAAGAATCTTCCACCAGTTAAATTTAAAAACTACTTTAATATGGGTGGTTATTGACATTTTGACATTAATTATTGTATATCTATGTTGTATGTACACATAGTAGTTGCAGCTACCAGTAATTATTGCTGAAAGTGACAAAATTGTGCTCATAAACCATACAACCTTCTTCATAATTTCTAGGGCCATGGGGGTTTCCAGTTGTAGGGCATTTCCCACTATTTGGTAACAATCCTCCTAAAACGTTTATGAAATGGAAGAAAATATACGGGTCAATATTTACTGTCAGATTCGGTGGCATACAGTAAGTTTTAGGCAATGAAAATCTTTTAAATAAACATTTCCTGGATTCCTCTTAATAGAATCTTGTATTTGTCTCTCAGAGCCATCGTACTAAATGATTCCAAGTTAATTAGGAAAGCTTTTCTAATGGAACAGTTTTCTGGACACCCTCAACTTCCTTTATTTACTGAAATGACAGGGGGCAACGGTAAATAGTCACAGAGTAAATCGTTGGAATTTATTTTTGGATATAATGTTTGCAAGTATTCAGATGTGCACAAAAATATACCTTTGCCTATGTTTCTGACTAATCATCAGTTTCATGAGAACAACACTTTTTCATATTAAAAACAATCTACAGGGTTTGGTTTTGTTGGCGGACCCGATCAAATAGAACAAAGACGGTTCGCATTGAAAACTCTAACGGCTTCGGAAAAAGTTCTGTCGAATTGCGAATGCAAGAAGAAATTTCAAAACTTTTGAGTAATATAAAAGCAAAAACGGAAGGACTTGATGGGAAACCAATGGAAATGAATAAATTGTTTCGATTTTGTACGAGTAATATGCTCTGGGATCCCTTGATGGGTAGTAGATTCGATGAGAATGATGGAACTCTAGCGCATTTACTAGAAATGGTGGACAAGTAAACATACTGTATTCACGGTTACATTGTATCTTCATTTTTTTCTTCTAATTATCGTCAGATGGATTGATAATTCAAATTGCATTTATTTTATTTCGCAGAGGCAATGGGCTGGGGTCAATAATTTCCCAACTATTTTGGTTCTTTCCATGGATTGCTCGGATAGGAAGCTTCGTTGGATACAATCCTCCCCTTCATGGGTTAACAACTGTTTACGCCTTTATACAAAAGCAAATTAATCAGTTGAGACCATTTTATGTAAAAGGACAGCCCAAGGAATCATTTTACCGATGCTTATTTTGACGAAGTTTCCGAAACAAGTGATGTAAATTCAAGCTTTCATACGTCAAAAAGAAGTAATACTCTTTATTTGGAGTTACCTACAGCTATTAATTTTAGTTTTCGGACGTGCTGTCTAGGCTGCAAAAAGTTATCACTAGTTTGTGACTTTTTTATTTTTGTGCTATATAGAGGATCAACAGCACATCTCAACTGGCGATGTATTCATGGCTGGAATCGATACAGCGACTATTACAATGGACTGGCTTATGATTTACATGGCCAGAGAGCCAGAAATTCAGCAGAAGCTTCAAACTGAAATCGACACTGTTATCGGAACTGATCTGGGGTCCAGAGTACCATGCTTGGCGGATAGGCTCAATATGCCATATACGGAGGCCGGTAAAAAAAAATATTAAAAATATGTATCACATCAGGGACCTCGGAAAATTACCTAAATTTTTAACTTAATGTTAACGTTTCTTCTCACAGTATTGCATGAGCTTCTAAGAATTGTTTCGCTAATTCCACTCGGAGTATTTCACCGGGCAGTCGAGGACGTAACCTTTCAAAGCTACCAAATCCCAAAGAATACGATGGTAATTTCAAACTTGTATGCTGTCCATCATGACCCAGAGATTTGGCAGCATCCAGAAAAGTTTGTTCCTGAACGATTTCTGGATGAAGAATGGAAACTAAATAAATTGACTGGAGAGGTCATGGCATTCAGTGCGGGAAAGCGTGGCTGTATTGGTGAAGGCTTTGCACGAGATCAGCTCTTTCTGCTCACCGCAAACTTCTTTCGACAGTTTTCAGTCTTGCCAGTAGAAGGTCAAATTCCTTCGTTAGACTTTAGAGTTGGAATTGTGTCCGTCCCTAATAAGTTTAACTTACGTGTAAAAGAGCGCTCGACAATATAATTCTACTTTATTTTCTAGCATTTTTGTCTTGATATAAATGAATGTTATAAATAATGAATTTTAAGGTCATATGCAGATTCAGCAAACAACTAATACTTATCTTGTGAATTACAAGTGACGATTAAACGTGCGATACTTGTATATACGCATTGTGATAATTAATTTCGAGCGAGCCAAGTTTGCTTTAATGTAGTTTTTACGTTTATATCCAACACTGGACATTAATATTAAATTGCTTTAAAAGTACATTTCCGAAAAATTGTAGGGGTTGCTCTCTGTATGGGACCAATTTCATATGAAAGTATCTTTGAATCCTAATACATAGGTAGCTTTTAACACAGCTCACTCTGCCCATCCAAATAACTTTATATAATTGCTACACATTTCACCAGTTCACTCAATAAACTGGTTACTGGAACTGTTACGAGCGACAGCAAGGTAGCTACAGATGACCTGACAAGTGTTCAAAGATTGTTTTAATCCACAAGAAACATGTGTGACCGCCATGTGTTTCTCTGTGTCAAAGCGTATATGATGTAAGAACTCATTTTTTAAAGTTTACTGTTTCTACCTTGTAAATCTAATTAGGGTAGGGGTAGGGGCACGTAAATATGATAAGCACTTAAATGTGATAATCAATAATATAATAACGAAAGGACTAGAATAATCCCAAGGTGTTGCAATATTTCTAACTGGTATGTCATGGGGTACGTTAAGTGTGAATACTAGCTGGAAGGTTTCAAACCTAAGAAAAAACAAGACTTTAAGCTCAAGATGTCCAAATATCTCGTCCTTCAAGTTTATTTTCATAAATTGCGAGATCTTTTTTAGGATCTGCGGAGTTTGGCAAAATTTTGGGAATCATTTTAATTACTTCTGTTAAGTGGTCCTTACGTAACTACAATATTCTAGAAGTTCGATTTTTATTTTGATAATTATTATTTCCTTAATCCGTATAGGAGCCGTATAGGCGAGCTGGTAGGTTGTTGTGAATTCTAATTCTGCACTTTCACAAATTATTGCTTTAGACGTCACAAGGCTGGGATTCATTTATTCATAGAACTTGTCGCATCCTTCGTCGATCATATCATGTGACAGTACTTTCCCTTCTAACTACTTGTTAATTGGAAAATTAATTGAGTTGTTAGCAAAGGAATTTGTTAGCATAGAAAATCATTTTAAAATAGAAACAATGGCGTTGTAGAATAGCATATCATATTGATCCGGAATTTAGATTACTGTGTTGCATTCATATGTATGTACATACACCTGTGTTGAACAATAACACAAAGGAGATAGTAGTATGCATTATTAGACAGAATTCCTAATTTTAAAATGTTTTTCTATGTTTGAATACAGAGGGCAGCTTACAGTATCACTGTACATTGCCAAACTGCTGATAAATTCCAGTTGAACACAATTCAACTTCAATTCAACTCAATTTAATTCAAATCGGAATTTGTCAATGCGGTCTGTCCTCTCCTTCAATTCTCAAGTCGGAAAGGAGTCTTTCAACGAGCCCAGTCAAGTTCACATCAATTACACGGCAAAGTCAATGTCAAGTAGAACCCTTGAGGAAATACGTATAGCTATTTGTACACATATGGGTGAGCTCACGGGCACAGGTGTTGAGCGGATAAATTGGTCAATGTTGACACTGCGGACAGGTAGGATTGTGTGTCTATTGAGAGGGGCCCGTTGTGAGGCACTCGCTTCTAGGTGACGAGGTCTGCTTGGGGAAGCAGATACCGGACTGGAATGA
>JAQFZC010003623.1:0-18264 GCA_034695205.1 Dicyrtoma fusca | reverse complement strand
ACACTAAGCAAATTTTATTGGGCGTGATACTTATATGCACTAAATCGTTGTAATAATAATAATTTAGGTCACTAATAATTATTCCAAAAGAAATGTTCAAAAGATTCTGTTTTTTATAATGCGCTTGCTTTGTAAGCAGTGTTTTGATTTAACTCTTTCAATTCGGTTTCCGTGGTGTAGTGGTTATCACATCCGCCTAACACGCGGAAGGTCCCAGGTTCGATACCTGGCGGAAACAGTGATTATTTTGCTTTTTTTAATTTATAAAAATAATCATTTTGATTTGATTTTTGATTGAAATGATCATTACATTGATCAACATTCTTGTTACGTCGATTTCACTTTTAACTTTTAATTTACTGACTTTTGCCGTTCGACCACAATGCGATAGCTAATGGATTATTGTTTAATTTAAAAAACGATGGCCGCAGATGTATTTAATGCTAAAAATAATTAAATAATATTTAATTTTTTAAAAAAGCAAAGACTTTTATTTATCCAGAATGGAGTATTTAATTTAATAGCATTATAATTAGACGTCACTCACAGTAAAGTTATCGTTATCGTTATCCACGAGCTATTTCGTATTACAATTAAATTAGTTGGATCAAAAAGAGTTTAATGAAAATCGACCAATAAATAATGACAATAATCTATGTAATACAACAACCAAAAATACAATAATAACTAAACGGATGGTCTCACCAACATCTAAATATATTATATGTTTTTGTACAATGACATAATTACACCGTAGCAGATTACTGTTTTTAGAATGAAGTAATAATTAATAACTAATATTGTATTTTATAATAAGATACTTTTGTTGTCTATGCGTTGAAGAAGAACAATTATATACACGAGAGTAATGAACTAAACTAACTTGTAAGGTAGGTGCGTTATTTAATATTTATACACATGGTAATTTATACTTTAACTGCTATCGTTTGGTGTTTGGCTATTATAAAAACGTACAAAAGTTGTAATAGTTGTACTAGATAGTTTAGGTATGTCAGTTACCTATTAACTAGGTAAATTGTAAAGAAACATTTGTTTATTTGAATGGTCAACGACGAGACCACGAGACTGATTGATTAAATTGACGGTGGAATACGCACTAAATATATTCTGGTTTCGAAAATTACATTTTAAAACATTTATACGTGGACACAGCACACAATCATACTGGAATAATTTACGTTTATTACACGATTACGATACAGAGAAGGTGTCTAAAGAGATCCCATGATTTACAATAATCTAATGAATAAATCGTACTCAATATTTAAGCTAGCATTTCTCAACGCTCGGATTAGATCTTGTTTCCCTTCGGTGGTCATCAGCAAATCTTTATTCCTGAAAAGATGATTGCAAGTAAACAAATTAGGTGTGTACATATTTACAAAATAGAATGTAGCTTTTATAAATAGCTAGTGAAAATGATCGACTATCGACAAACCTTTTAATCCATTGCAAAGATCGGAAGTACAAGTCCGAGTTTTTGTACAAGACGCTGGCGACGAAAATGTCTAGTGCGGACTTCCTGGTTAAATCCGAGTTGGGGCGGATGATGATGTTATCTACGCATAACTCGAGGAGATCATTAACTTCGTACTGATGAGCCAACTGCATCACTTCAAAACTGAATTCCACATCCCAGTCATTTGGTATGCCATTTCTGCTATTGTACATGTAATCCACGAAAGCCTTCACCGCGTTGTAAGTATACCCTTCCATTTTAATTTCTCCAGATTGCCTCTCTTGCATATCCGTTTGGAACATGGCTTGGAAAACTGGACTGCGATCTATGTAGGTACACCATATCCATTTTAATCACACGATTCACAGTATTCATTCACACAGTAGTTGAACTCTTGAACTAACTAATTAAAACCTTTTCGAAACTGGGAAACCATGGAAATAATACTTTAAAAAGTGTTTAATAATACTTATTAACTTTTTCAGAAAAGCCAAAACTAGAAATTGACATTTTCAAAAGCATTCAAAACTAATAACGAACACCTTCAAAAAGGTCAAAACTAGAAATTAACATTTTCAACAAGGTCAAAAGTATAAATAACTATAATACAATAATTTTTAAAAGGGTGTAAAACTGTAAATATTGCCGTTTCGAAAAGGCATGTCTATTATCAATCGTCAAAATTGTTTATAAATTTGAGATTTGTGTACCTGCAAGAATGGACTGACGGACAGCGAGACGTTCTCGTAGATCTGGACCAGCTAACAAAATGGTATCAGAATCTCCTTCCAGTCCAGGATTTCGAACTTGAATGCTGTCCGTTAGAGTTGCCAATCTCATCCGTTTGGACATATTCGTGGACACGGACACTTGAAAGTTTTCCGTGGGAAGGGAACACTCACGGTCCTCTGGAGCTCGGGTATTGTCTCTGTTCCAGGCAGCCAAGTAGATACGTGATGAGATCTGAATTTCTACTGGAATAAACTTTTTATTTCCTTTAAACATCTTGTAAGCTGTTCTGGACTCGAGCTCGTCATGGGTGAAGAATGTGTCTTCCACAAAACTGGCAATTTCATCCGCTTCATCGACCACTGTCAGATGCTGAGGGGTCTGGCAAAGGTCGCTCTCAGGTTCCACATGAAAACCTATAGGCAAATGAAAGTTAGTGGCCAAATCGTTAAAAAATCGACATAATGAATTAAATGAATGCATAACAATATAATTAAAGAATAAATTAATACTATTTATAACTCACTCTTAGTTAATGCGATGGAATTATCCAAGTTTGGGAATCTCATCTTAATCATGCACTGATCGAATGCCCAACTGTAGGATCTACACTCTGGAGAGCATTCATAAATATTTTGACTTTTTTGCTGCTCACGATTTTCTGCAATGAAATCATTTTCCTCCGTTTTATTTTTCCAATGGAAGCAAGTTCGCATTTTGATGAAACCCGAGTTATTCGATGAACTGAGGAACATGATGCTAAAGAACGAAATCAAAAACACAGTCAACAGTTTACCAAGGTATAGGTTGGCGATGAAAGCAATATAGATTACATTTTTGAAAAACAATTTTTGACTCACAATCGAAGCTTTTTATGAAAATATTTACATCTGCAATTCATTTTACTCGGGAATCCAAATGAGTATCTATAAGTATTTTCTCTCTGTAGTTCCGGCTCATACTCAATGATGGTCCCAAAACCCCACTCTAAATTCCCAGCTGAATTTTTGATCTGTCTGTACTGCCAATCAAGGGGCTCGATTATCTTCTGAAGTTGAAAGAACTGCAAAAAACAACAAAAAGATCAACTTTAAGTCAAGTTCTCCTTTCACCTTTGACAGATCATAATTTCATAATATTTAAAATTTTCATTCTAAATGCACCTTTTAGAATCTTTTAGAATCTAAGGCGGAAAAAGTATCCACAAAATTAAAACAAATTCTTTAAATAAAAGTCAAAGTTGTCAAAAGTAGGTCACACGTGTCCAACCTGATACCCGACCAAGGCCATGTATTGATGTAATTATCTGATCAAAAATAAAGAACTGACATGACTTACTCTGAATTTTGTATCTTCTACCGTTTCTTCCATCGTGAATAATTATTTTTTTTTCGAATTAGCAATTCTTGACGTAAGATTAAAAGGTTTTTTAAATATTCAATAATTCAATTCAATAAAAATTGTGCGTATTTGATACGAATTACTGGCACTGGGCGTAGCTATACGTATAATCTGGTATATGTACTTTCACTGGCACAGCTGACTGTATTCCACCTTTGTATATTTCATGAAATATTGTCAAACTAACTTGAAATTAAACAATTAAATACTGCAAACTTGTAGCTGAAATCCTGGGGAAGTGAAAAACTATTTTTGGAAAGCAATTATACGAACTGTCACTAACCTTTGACTTGGCAAACTTGCAATATTTATTTCGTTTTTTTTCACAATTTATTTACTGTGTATTTGTACAGTACACGATTTGAAATATGGCGCTTCTTTACCGGAAGTCTGGTTGAATGTCGAGTTTTTTGTTTTTAGGAAAGAATAATTTAATTTCGAATTAATTTTAAAATATTACTGTTTACTCATTAGAAGGCTCTATTCTAAAAAAAATCCAACAATTTGTTTTTATTTTACTAAAACATTTTTTGGCGCATCAAAAAAATACAGAATCAATGTAATTATTGTAATTAACATTAACCTTCAGGGCTTGAGATTTATTTTTATACTTTTTAAAGTGTTTGCTATAAAATAATGCATTATTTTTGTAATCCATAATGCGTTTTATGAAATTTTTGTTGTTGAATTACCTAATTGCTTATTTGATGGATTTGTAATTGCATATTGCATTGTAATAAGCTTTGAGCTTACCTAAAAGCATTGCGATTTTGTGATGCCATCAAAGCGTCAACCCGGTGTCCTTTTGACGTAAGTTCCAATAACGAAAAACTGTCAACTGTTTACAAAAGGAGTAAATACCATCTTTTCTTGTTTTTTTCCGTAAAAAGTAGAAGTCCAAATACAAGATTTACTATTTAGCGCTTATTTTCATGAACACAGTAAAAATTTTGATAGTTTGGGTTTCAGCGAAAATGACACTAAGGGGACGTTGGACTTACGTCACGAGACACAATGCATCTTCACAGACGAAATGTTGGTTCGTTGGTACATAGCTTGAAGACAGTTTACCTGTTGACCAAAATATTTGTTAGTTAGAATGCCGACTGTTAAGAAATAATCTTGTACTTCCCACTACACTGACGTAAATTGGAAATCGTCAACAAAACAACAGAACAAATATGAATACAGTTTAAAATACTAATCGGTGTTTTCCTACAAATGCCTTCAGATTTCAGATACCTAAACTAGCTACCTATAATTAACTACGTCAACGGTACTTAAACCTTCCAAATGATTAGACACGAACTTCCGTGACACCTATACATACTATGGAAAGCATTATTTTTGGCATATTACACCAGCTTCCTAATTATACTATGTTTTCCGATTGTTCACAGAATGTCACAGATTATTGCACATAAAAAAGCCAGTATTTTATTTATTTTCCTTCAAGTGATTACGCTCCTATTATACTGTCATCGGTATCTGTAATTATTGGGTAAATAATATTGGCTAACAATTAATTGTACTGTCACATCTGTTTCGGTAATCCACATTTGTTTTTAGATAGGCATTTAAAATAAATATAGGGTGACGCGTCGTACAGACCCTATTTACGGGGAAAAATGGAAACCCGGTAAAATCTTACTTCATCATTTGAACACAAGTGTGTACCTAAGTACGTGAACTCTATCCTCTAATCTTTACTTTATTTCTGTGATACTCGATATTTTCTAATATGTAAGTACTTAATCTTAATCTAAGTATTCTATCTGTAAAATAAAGGGCCAAATAAAAGCATAAACTACCCAGATAAAAAGATACGATTCCGCAGGCATTATGTAAGCTCACTTAAAATCAACAGTTATTCTCACTCAACTGCATAACTCGCAATGAATATACATAGTAGCAAGTAATAATAATCACTAGAATATACCGTGGGTGAAGAAGCATTGCGGCGTAAGATGCAACCATAGATTGCGAAAATGCGCCTGGCAATATTGTCAGATCTTAAGTCCGCATACATTTTATTAAATGCTACTAGCCGTAATCTTGTCATAGTTAATTTATGCTGAGCGTTAATTGTGACCGCACACGCATTCGGCTGATCAATATAATTAATTAATTTATATTTTACTATAATTAATACACGTGCATTAGTTTTACTTGCTCGTTGTAAGGTATTTTTTGTAAATATTTGTTCCATGATTCCATGTCTGACAGTGACAGTTATTGCTGACTGAAATAGGGAGCTCAAGTAGCTGTCACAAGCACAGAAAAATACTACTGACTCTGTTACTGATTTCCTGAAATAATAAAAACTAAGATCTCAAATTAGAAAATTAAAAGGACAAAGGAAACAATAATGAGCAATGCATCTTCACCGACGCGACGAAATGAAAGTACGATAATGCCGGTAATAAAACGGTTGTTATTATGTACTTGTGAACTTCTAGGCAGGTGCCAACTTTTTCTATATCATTTAGGCTCAATTACAGAGTACGTACACCTGAATTGCCTGATTGTCTACACCAATATAATACAACAGACCAATATCAATAAAAATAAGATAGCGATAAAAGATTGAAAACGAGCCAATGTACCTGTATGTACCTATTAATACGTACCCCATCATCAGCCGTCGTAATCAAGGAAGGGAATACACAAGTATAATGACTGGAATAAATTGAGATTCAAATTTAAAATATTATCGTTAGATTAAAGCCCTCATTCATGTGTAGCTTCCACTATTTACAATTTACAATCATCATTAGTCATTAGTATTAGCTGCTAGTAAGTCCCCACCTACCCGAGAATAAACAACAAAGTAAATATGTAATTACGTAAAAAATATCCAGAGATTAAATCGTCGATCGTTATTCAATTAAAAACCAGTTCACGTGTAATTTACAGAAGTATTTAAGGTGTTGTATCTGTTGTAATGTAGAGTGTTGAAAGTACAAAAAACAGAGAGATTAATCGTGTGGGTAGTTTCCATTTCCATTCAAAGTATCAACATTAATCAACAACTAACTTAATGACACCTTTTCTATCAGTATTCAGTATTTCACTCGCAAAACAACACGTCGGCTACTGTACTTATACCTTCCATTGATTGTCACTTTTCTAACGAGATGAACACATCTAGTCAGCTATCAGTAGTAGACATTTTTTGTCCAATAAAACCTGTAAAAATTACACTAAATTTTTGTTTTCTCAATTGAAAAAGATCGACTTCGAAGCGATAGTATTTTTATAGTAATTAATTTGAAAAAGAATCTGTGAATTTAAAACAAAGTGTAAGTGAATCTAATAGCTCCGTCTCCGTATTCAGTCAATGGTTATATACTCCTTGAAGTGGAGAATGCATCATGGCCAATACACTGGGAGAAAAATGAACACAAATCCAACTAGGACGAGTTCCATCAAGTCCAAGACCAACAGGGATGTGGATCTCAAGGATAAAAAAGGGAGACGAGTGAGCATTGAAGCCGGTCTCAATACAACTTACAATTATGGTGAGAAACTTCTGGATGGAGGAAGCCATACTGCCGTGAATGCGGGTGGGGGCGGGGGGTCAGGGGGTGACCATCATGAATGTGATGCCACCTGCACGAATCCGCTAATTGACACGGCAAGAAACGCTAATCCGGAAGATATGGAAATGTTGCTGGAGATGGGAGCCAATGTTAACAAGAGAGATTGCATGGGACGAACACCTCTGCACTGGGCAGTCACTGTCGGTATGCCTCTGCAAATTAAAAATAAAAATTGAAATTTTTTTAAGCAACTGTGTTGTGTAGGCTCGAATTTAAAAATATTAAACTTACATTTTTTAGTTTGTAACTGCGATTCTTGCATTGCAAACGCCTACAAATGCGTGAGTCTCCTGGTGGATTACCCCTCATCGGACATAAATGCTCAAGATAATTTGGGCCTAACGCCCCTCCACTTGGCTGCAGAAAATCAGTCCACAAAATGTGCTTCGAAATTACTTTACAATGGAGCTGATGCCTCTATCAAGTAACGTAAACTAACTGTAAAACCTAGGAACAAGAGACAGAATTAGTTATAATTACATACATCTACATACAACTAATGAACAGTTAAAAAGGTCAATATTTACTTCAAATATGTTACTCTCTATGTTACAGGTCAAAAGACGGTGTGAAGGCACTCACATTAATCGTAGAGAAAGTTCCCGATGCTCTAGAGTGCTTGTTAGACACGGCCGTTTCCATTGACAAGTACGACTCCAATAATGTCAAGTGTGAAATTAAATTGGACTTTGGGTAAGTCAATCGTTCTCGTCATAGCAGTGGTCAGGTCTAGTCAATCTTAACCTTTTCGAAACGGTAATATACTTGGTTTGTAATGTTTTTGAAAAAGGGGAATTTTTAGTTTTGAACATTTTAAAAAGGTAATTTCTAGTTTTTTGACCTTTTGAAAGTGTTATTACTAGTTTTGACCGCTTTGAAAAAGTGTTATTTACTAGTTTTACCCGTTTTGAAAGGTGAATTTATAGAATTAAACACTTTTCTGAAGCATTCTTTCCATTTCTCCCAAGTTCCGAATAGGTAAAACAACAGGTCATAGGCCATACGTAGCAGTGTAGCAGCTATTACAGTTGACAGTTAATTTTATGTACTTCTAATTTCTACAGAGCAATTGTGGGCTACGCCGAGACCCGGGGTTGGAGTCGCTACAACAATAAAAATAAAACGTACAAAGATAGTCGAATAGGGAAACCACGGAAGGAAATGCTTCTTCTAACCTTGATTTTAGATGCTAGTAGTGGAAGTCGAAAGAAAATCCTAACTCATCCCCTCATCGCCATCTTCTTGTACTTAAAATGGAGGAAAGTTCGGACCGTATTTTGGGCAACTGTATTATTTAACGTAAGTTTGTCAGTCTTAAAATAGAAACAAAATTAAATCATAAAAACCATACCATAATCAATAACTTGAACACTCGAACTTTAACTTAACCGATTTTGATTTTTTCTTTCGCTAGGTTTTGCTCTTGGTCCTCTACACAGTTTACATTCTGGACGTCTACATCGTCAGCTGCCCTTACAGACCGAAATTGACAGAACCGGCTCGTGTTAAAGCTGCCAAGGCACTGGGTCTTCTAACAGCTGACAATGAAACTATGGACTTTATCAAATTCTCTTGGTTTCGATTCACACCCACCATCACCGAAGTTACTGAGCGGATGAAAGGTGAGAATGACCAACGACCTACGGCCTATTAAAGAAAATTAAAAAAAAAGTATTGTTAATTTTTTGTACATAACTACTACATTCAACATTTAATTTTCAAAGAGGACGGCTGTCACTTGGAAATCGGTCCAACTGTCAAGTCGATTCTTCTACTAAGTCTAACACTCCTGATGGTGGCCAACGAATTATTCAAAATGTTACCTGCCCCAAGGGGCTACGCGAAGCGAACCATGAATCGGGCACAGTGGGCCCTTTTTTTCTTCATTCTTCTAACTTCCTGGCCGGTCTTCATGTCCGCACCGAATATTTCCTTCTGGCAGTATCAAGCGGCTGCTGTAAGGAAACTTGAAGCAATTAATAATGATTGCATATTATTACTACTTTAATTATGATTTTAATTAATTACTTTAAACTAATTTCAATTGTTCAAATACTGGTTGACGGTTACTGCTGCCTACGACCTACTCTCATGATTTCCCACTGTTTCAAAGGTTGGGCTGTTCCTCGCTTGGGCGCTGATGCTGTCACAGATCGGGAAATTTCCTAAGCTGGGGCTCTACGTTGACATTCTTGGCCATGTATGCACCTAAGCCAGACTAAAATACTAAAATTTTAGTTGACAGTTAATTAATAATGTTATGTTACAACTGTTTTTAATTTTGATTAATTATTGTTTTTCCTTTCTTTTTTCTTCCGAATGGATAAAAGGTTTTGAAGAATTTTGGATTTTTTATGCTCACGTATGCTTCTCTTGTGATCGCGTTTGCCCTCTCTTTCTGCGTCCTTTTTCCTGGGGTAAGGGGATTACGAAAATAATTACTCCTTTCAAAACTTAATTACATTTTACTGACAACTGATGGTATTGTTGTTGATTTAAATGTTAAATGATGTTTAATGGCTTGTTTGTTGTGATTGGTATTGTTTATTGGTAAGTAGATTTTGACTAATTTTTAAGGGTAGGACTAACCTTTAGTTGACTGCATTTTACTTGTAGAATGCACCGTACTCTTCCATTCCTCTGGCTATCCTCAAAGTACTGATGATGATGGTCGGAGAGGTCAATTACGAAGACTTATTTTATGGCAAAGAAGAGGATCCTGTGGATGACCTACTGTACCCTCTAACTGGTCACATACTGTACGGGGCCTTCGTCATCATGATCACTATCGTTCTCATGAACCTACTAGTCGGCCTTACTGTGTCCGATATTCAGGTGGGAATTGTTTTTACTTGAACAACTATACTGCCCCTTTAAATTGCATTCGGAATGATTTTAGTTTATTTGTTTATTTTATAAATATATATAAAGTGGTTTGTAATTTTTAGTCAGTTTTGTCAAATTATTAGTTAACAATACAACATCTTCCCCTTTTAATTACATTTATAGTGTTATGCCTTTTTGCGTGTAATCTTTACATAAATATTAATATTGTACAGGGTCTAAAGAAGGATGCGGAGCTAACAAGAATCTCGAGACAAATAGCAGAGATTTCTCAACTGGAGTCCTTTGTTTTCTCACGTCGAGTCCAATCTTTCTTCCCTGGAAAGATCGGCTCTTTTCTCAGAGAAAGTATTTTGGTTGTTCAGCGTGCCAAAGCTTTACCGGACGAAGAAGTTTCAAAGTCCAACCCTTATTTTGAGACGTTAGTTTTTGTTTCCTAATTTTAATTTCAATTTGTAACATCCTAAATTTTGGAATAGTTAACCTTTTCGCAAAGGGCAAAGCATGAAAACAATGTTTAAGGACAGTATTTTTACTACAAATTAACTTTTCAAAAAGGTCAAAAACTAGTAATTAACGTTTTCCAAAAGGTGAAAACTAGTAATTAACATTTTCAAAAAGTGTCAAAACTAGAAACCATCATTTTGAAAAAGTCACACATAGTAGGTAACTAATTGACATTTAAAAACATTAAAAAACTAGTCATTAACGTTTTCAAAAAGTGTCAAAACTAATAATTAATGTGCTAAAAAAGTGTCCGAAGTAGCTTAACATTTTTAAAATGTGTCAAACTAGATATTGCCACCATTTTGAAAAGGTTTTAGTAAATGTCTGTGACTTAAAAAAATAATAGGCATGAGGGCATGACGTATGGTTACATTATATTATAAAAAAACAATAATTTTTGTAATTTAATTTTTTTCCACCAGTTACTACCGTATCCGTCCCAACGATCCAAACGACCATACCCTTCCAGAAGATTTGAAGCAAGCCATTCTGAAACAAGCCTCTATCCGGCATCGCTCAAGTAAATCAAATCGTTGTCCGAAAAACGTATCTATTCAGGAATCTTCCCTCAAACCCAAGACGGATCCCATGGTTTTCCGTAAACAAAACAATCTGTATCACGATGATCGGAATTTTGAACTCATCCAACGGATTGAGGATAAGATTATGGAGAGAATGGCCATTCAAATGGAACGACTTTACCAAAAATTAGAAACTAGAATTATTGATAATTAGTTGGCTTCTTTGCATAAAATAGTACATACATCGTTTAGTATACTTAAGTAACTTAAGTTATTAATTTATTTAAAACACAATAATGTATTATTATCATTTTTGACCTTCATTTTTATAAAATTAAAATAAGCTAAATGTTTTTTATGGGAAAAACCATGTTTCTGCGAACTCAATCATTTTCTGTGTGTTTGCTCTGCTCTTCAGTTTTGATTTAATTTTTTTCCACGTTAAGCAAAAATTCTAGACTGGCAGACTGACTGCATCTAATCAAGTGTACTACAGCTATGTAGACACACTAAAATAATAAAGGCACTTAAGCAATAATTATCGCGTTGGTCTGTCATCTTCAGTCGCCGTCATCAATAAAAGTATAAATAAATAATGATAAGATAATGAAAGTAAGAAAAAATTCAAGTGCAATCTTACAACTTTCGTTAGGATTGTAATGCAGCATAACTACTGTGCGTGCTACTGTGTGCACACGGATATGAAATTAATTGCGATTAATCGTTACTAAGAGGAAGTTTAGTCACTAAATTCGAAAAAGTCTAGATCTGGATCTAGAAGTGTCTGCGTTTTGATAAAAAATGTAGCCGACACGAGTCATGGGTCAGTTGAGGTCAGGTTCCGGATGAAATTTTGCTTTCAAAATAAATGATAACTGCGATACGCACGTCGCATCGTTCATCGCTCGTCTGCTAACTAGTTGTTAGTGAAGAAGTAAATCTCAGTAACTCGATCATCTCCGTTATTTCTTCTATTCATCATAATCATAAAAACACTGTAAAAACGCGAAGTTGGTAGTAACAGTAATCTGTCATTTCATATTTCATTACTTTCAACAGCCTTTGGATCAAAAATCGGTCATTTTGCTTCTCGATGCGTCAAACTTAAATTACTTTTATTAGTTTATTGCACACTTTGCAGTTTACGCTTTATAAAAATATTCACTTTCGTCTGCTTATTCACTTGCTTTTATGTGCTAGTACGAGAAAGTGTGAAGGAGAGTTTAACTTCACTTTTTTAAGAATATTGTAATTAACACCTTTACAAAATATTTGTTGATACTATTTGATACTAGCAACAAGCTAAAGTTGTTACATTCCGATTTTGTTGAAGAACACACACGATCCGATGGGTGTACCTGTACTTCAATTGTTCAGCTTCACAACCCTGGTCCTGTTTATTGCTAAAATTTCCAGGTAAGGAATTATATTCATTTAATAGTAATTAATTGCCCATAATTTATAAGGCTGTAGTATAATTATAACAAACAATGTTGTATGTATGTGTGTAATGATTCTATTTACAGTGGAAATGGCGAAGTTTCAAGTATTTTGGATAAAATGTTCCGTAACTACGACCGTAGAGTTCGTCCATACTATTCTGGTAGAAACATTCAACATTTAATAAGTAACAAACAAAAAACGCAATATATTTTACAATCACTAATTAACAAAAGTTCATAAACATAATTTAATCGCAGAAAAACCGGTGAACGTCTTTATGAGCGCTTTCATTTTGGATATATTTGGAATCGACGAGATTCGCCAAGTAAGTATATGCCATTCAATTTATAGTTCAATAATTAAAATTAAATAATTAATTCTTCTAGAAATTAACCTTTTCAAAAGGGTCAGCACTAGAAGTAGCATTTTCAAGCGCATTAAAAACGCATAACTAAGACTTTCAAAAAGGTCAAAACAGTGTAAACTAACATTTTCAAAAAGATACAGAACAAGAAATGAACACTTTTGAAAAGGTCACAACAAGAACTGAACATTTTCAAAAGGATGTAAAACAGGAAATTGGCACTTTCAGAAAGGTCAGAACTAGAAATAAGCTCTTTCAGAAAGGTCAAAACAGTAAACAAACATTTTCAAAAAGATACAGAACAAGAAATGAACACTTTTGAAAAGGTCAAAACAAGAACTGAACATTTTCAAAAGGATGTAAAACAGGAAATTGACATTTTCAGAAAGGTCAAAACAATAAATTAACATTTTCAAAAAGATGTAAAACTAGATATGCAGTACCGTTTTAAAAAGGTTAACAACGGCAAAGTTTAGTATTAACATAATTAGGTACTTAACTGATTAATAATTAGTGCATGTGTTACTACTTTTCAAAGGAGTTCACCGTGAATATGTACCTGCGACATCACTGGACGGATCCTAGGCTGGAATTTGAGGTCAATGGAGGCCGTGACCGGAGCCGCAGTTACCAGTCTAGAGATGGAATCGACAGGGTTTTAGTGGATGCAAATCACTCCGAAAAAATGTGGATCCCAGACACATTTATTGTCAACCAAAGAAAAATTGAAATTAGCTCAGATGCCTACAATGAAGCCACAATGGTGTCTCATGATGGGTCCATTATTCGATCCACCAAGTAAATTACTACTTAAACACAATTCCAACGTCTCTTTAATATCATTTTGCCCTAAGTTCTAAGAACAATTGACGTTTTGCACCTTTGTAAAAGTTGTAAATTCCTATTGTACACATTTTTGCATTTTTGAAAAGTGTAACTAGGTAAGAGTTTTGATACTTTGGAAAAGTCTAAAAAGCAGGTTTACCATTTTTGAAAAAGTGCAAATGCTATTTTTACTACTTTTGAAAAAGTGCAAATACTAGTTTTACTAGTTTTGAAAAAGTCCAAATACTAGTCTTACCACTTTTGGAAAAGTGCAAATGCTAGTTTTACTCGTTTTGGGAAAGTGCTAATGCTAGTTTTACTCGTTTTGAAAAAGTGCAAATGCTAGTTTTACTCGTTTTGGGAAAGTGCTAATGCTAGTTTTACTCGTTTTGGAAAAGTGCAAATGCTAGTTTTACTCGTTTTGAAAAAGTGCAAATGCTAGTTTTACTAGTTTTGAAAAAGTGCAAATACTAGTTTTACTACTTTTAATAAAGTACAAGTAATAGTTTTACCACTTTTTGGAAAAGTGCAAATGCTAGTTTTACTACTTTTGAAAAAGTAAAATTTCTAGTTTCACCACTTTTTGAAAAAGTGGAAAGACAATTTTACTACGTATTTTTGAAAATATGTAGTCGTGGCGTTTTACACTGTTTAGAAACTCAGGTAAAAAGTATATTGTTGAATCTTACTTAACGTCACAATGAGATTAAACAGACGCGGGATTGTGGTCACAATGCTTCTTTACCCACGATATGTTGAGAAGGAAATCACATCACACAAATATATATTAATATATCGGTTAAGATTAACTTCTCTAATTACATATATATAATGATCTATAGAGTTGTAGTGACAGCATCCTGTAAATTTGATTTGAGCTACTTCCCCTTTGACAAGCAAATCTGCTCTTTGGAGTTTAAAAGCTGTGAGCGATTAAATCATTTTTTAAATTTCTAATATTATTTTATTCCCTTTCAAAAAATCGGCTAGCGTTTTAAACTCATGCTAGATTGTAATACTTTTTAAAATTATCGTTTATTTTATAAATAGACGCTCACTCTGCCTCGGACATCTTGTACAGATGGAAAAATGGGATCGTAAAACTAGTTGACATTTCCGAAGAAACCACAAATACAAGATTTCATATTTCTAGTGTCATGCCCAAGGAAATTTATTTGTCACTTCACGGGAGTAAGTTTTAGCATTCTGATTATCTAATTGTAATCATAATTTATTATTGTAAAAGATATCCACTTTTTATTATTTTGTTTCAGTCAATATATCTGGCATTGAAATAGAATTCAAATTGGAGCGTTTTTCCAGCCGCTACTTGTTCGACATTTTCTTTCCCATAGCTGTTCTCACGGGCTTATCGTTTTTAACTCTCTTCATAAATCGGAGTGACTTGAGCATTCAAATTAGTTCAATAATTGTAAGATTTAATTACTGTTTACTCAGTTTTTATCCTTTTGCACGTATTTTTTCTAAGAAGGTGATCATCTGGTCATTGAAATGGTTAAAAAAATAAATTATTACAGCTCGCAACTATGACCATCTTCATTGGAATTTCAATGGGGAGCATTCCCAAAGTTTCTTACCAGACCGCAGTCGACGTCTACCTGTTGTTCTCATACATTTTTGTTTGTATCGTCGTTAGCAGTAAGTTAGCACTAATTTTTAGTTAATTAAACAAAATTTTAAGAGAGATTTATACCTAGCACAGTGTTATGTATGTATTTTCATAGCAAACTTTGTTTTGGGCTACCTCAAGAGAGCTAACTATTGGGGAAGTAGAAGCAGCCATCGACGAGAGGTAATTTAATTTAATGGAAATTTTAATACCTTATTTAAGAATTAACCTATTCGCAACAGGGAAACCACGCAAAGAGTACTCTGCAAAAGTGCTTTTTCTACAAATTAATCTTTTCAAAAGGGTCAAAACTAAAAGTAACATTTTCAAAAGCATTCAAACTCAGTAATTAAGACTTTCAAAAAGGTCAAAACAAGAAATTAACGTTTTCAAAAAGATGTAAAACAAGAAATTAACGTTTTCAAAAAGATGTAAAACAAGAAATTAACACTTTCAAAAAGGTCAAAACAAGAAATTAACGTTTTCAAAAAGATGTAAAACTAGAAATTAACGTTTTCAAAAAGGTCAAAACAAGAAATTAACACTTTCAAAAAGATTTAACACAAGAAATTAACACTTTCAAAAAGGTCAAAACAGGAAATTAACGTTTTCAAAAAGATGTAAAACAAGAAATTGACGTTTTCGAAAAGATGTAAAACTAGATATAGTACCGTTTTGAAAAGGTTAAAACCACTTCAAACTTATCTACCTGCTTCTACTTTATTTTCAGGCCGTAGAAATGGAACAAGTTTCACATCGTGACAGTTTCCGAGCTTCCGCTGACACGATTGGAGATGACAAGTTTAAGCTTGGGCGGCCCAATTTTGTTACATCTGTTGCAGATACCGTTGGATGGTAATTCAGTAGAAGTGTAAAATCACTACCTTTAATGTAAGTAAGCATAGTGATTGAATTGATTAAAATCGTTTATTTGATTTACTTATTTATTCAGGATACTCTCCAAAGGAAAAATCTTGCTGCCAATAATGTTCATTACCTTTAATATTGTGTACTGGATTGGCATAGCCGTTGGGTCTAGGAAAGATAATTGGGAACCTCATTTTATTCAAGATTCAGAGTATTGATACTTATTGCTGTAGCACTTTTGTTAAAGCCTAAAGCTAACGCGAACGCATACTAAACAACACTTTCATCATTACAATATTCCATTTTTAATTTTGTATTTAGATTTAGTAATGTTCTAATCAACAGACCAAATTCTTACCAACGTGAAATAAAATTCGGGCTCTATAAAAATGATGTACTTAGGTACTTCTTATAAAACTTGGAAATTATGGTAAACTGTAGATGTAAACTTTTCGAAACGGTATAATTTATATCTACTTATATTTATCTTTTTGAAAGTGTTATAGTTACTAGTTTTGACTGTTTTTGAAAAATCTTAATTTCTTGTTTTGACTTTTTAAAAAAAGCTATTTCCATATTTTGACCTTCCGAAAGTGTATTTCCTAATTCTGACCTTTTTGAAAGTGTGATTTCCATATTTTGACCTTTTCGAAAGTGTTATTTCCTTATTCTGACCTTCTTGAAAGTGTTATTTCCTCGTTTTGACCTTTTTGAAAGTGTGATTTCCTTATTTTGACCTTTTTAAAAGTTTTAATTCGTAAAATAAACTTTTTCGTAAAGCGTTCCTTCGATGATTCCCCAGTTCCGAATAGGTTAACCTATATATAATATTAGCCCTATTTATATTTTAATTTGCCACTGCCTCCGTTTACTCTACAAAATAAGCAGACAATTTATAGTAATATTACAGACTAGACAGAAAACCAACAAAGGAGCACACTTTTTAACTACAAATACATTCCCAACTTGGATTCCAAATGGCCGTAATGACCTTAACTTTCGCATTTCATACTTTACTGTACTAACAAAAATACTTCTTTTATGTCCACCATTATTATGCGTGCCATTATCTAAGGTCCAGTAAATCCTGCAATCCCACCACTTGAGAACACACTCCTTGGAATCCTCAAAAACTTTCCCAGCCACGTAATAAATGATGAACTCCAGGAGAATGTAGCAGACTGACCATGAAGGGAAAAATAAACTCCCAATCAATCCTAGCTGTTTATGGGATTTGACTGAAATGTAGACGAATAGGACATGGTTGGACAAATTGCACCAGATAAAGGATGGCCATGCCATGGAACAGAAACAATTGTTGTATTGTTGATTTAGTAGACGAAGCATTTCGTAGGATTTGATGAATCCATCGAACAATCGACGGCTAGAAGTATTAGTACGGCCAGAACAAGGACTATATGACCTGTACGATTTTAGTAAAAACAAAAAGCAACTATTAAAGTTGGTACTATAGAGCCTAGAAATTATGCGGAGTTGTATTATGAAAATGCATTGTACTGTGAAAACTATCTATTACACAGTAATTATTAAAATACAGCATCCGCGTTTACAATTTAAAATCACTACAATTCAAATTTTGAAGTTAATCAGTTACTATACTATTTCAACACAACTGCAACTGCGTTCTCTACTACCTATTTTGAAAAGGGTTAAAACGGGTTTTGTATGAGTTTTAAAAAGTGTTAAAAGGTGGTTTTGAACTTTTTGAAAGTGTAAAGCGTCGTTTTGCTCTGTTTGAAAAACATTAAAAGGTGTGTGGGGTTTGATGTTTGATACTGTGCAGCGTGAGGGGGGGATTTTGAGAATGAGATGAAATGATGAGATATGGTGAGATGATGCTAGGATGAGTATGACTTGAAATCGGGTTAAATTAAGAAAACAGCTAACTTCTGTATTAACGGGGAAACAAAAGAAACACTGTTTAATTACCGAAAACAAGAATTAATAGGTTAGGTTACATTGAATGAAATGATAGGGATTGAAGAAACAGACTTCACAATAAATCTGAATCAGAGGCTGTTGAAGACAGA
>JAQFZC010003622.1:0-18266 GCA_034695205.1 Dicyrtoma fusca | reverse complement strand
CACAAAACCATTCATCATAATTTTAAAGCTCTATGCATAGTCGCCGGCGCTCAAATTATCGCCGGGGCTCAAATAATAGCCGGGTTTGAGGCTCAAAGTTTGGATAATCGCCGCGGCGATTATTCGGTCAATTACGGTATACACATTTATATTTTTATAACTAAATAAAAAAATTATAGATGCTTTGGTTTAACTAGTATAACTAGCAAATTATGCTTACGGGGCTATCTTAGCAACATGTTAGATTGATACTTATTGCTTTAAACGCTATAATTTACAATAGTGTGATTTTTAGTTTTAAAACTTTCAAAACAGCCTATTTGCAATTTGTAAAAAGACAGAACGGAATATTTGTATTTTTGAAAACTATTTTTGCGATCAAACACAGCACACACATGTATGTGGCTAATCGAGAAATAGTATTACAGCCGTTAATAACGCAGTGAGTGTACCTCACATTCTATTGCGATGGACGCGATCGCTTCAACTACGTCGTGGAAATCAAAGAGCACTGAAAACTATTTTCAAGTGACGTCGATGCCTGTCAGTTTATCTATTTTTTATTCGGCGTATAGTAATCACTAAATAAGGATTTTAATATGACTGTAGTAATGACTACAAGCTTTTTTCAAATATTAATAAATGCTCAATATACGTTAAGTAAGTTAACCTTTTTGAAATGGTAATTTATCGAGATTTACAACTTTTTTAATATGCTAATTTCCAGTTTTGACTTTTTGACCACACTGCATCGGATTTATTTACAATGAAAAGAAAAGCAGAGCAAGACAGAATAAACGCCAGTTCAACGGGACCGTCTGGGGCATCCAGTGACAGTTACAGCCAAAATTAATGCTATTCAACAAATTCAACTCTAGTTCAATGCTAATGTTCGCTAGTATCTACACCCTAAAGGAACCTAAATATGGAACAGACCACAATTTAAAAAAAAACCAAAGCCAATGTAATACATCACTATATAAACAATGTTTACAACCAATTCTTTAAGACAGTTATTTCTCTTCTATGAACTCCAGTTTTGTAACAGATTTTTCAGATATCTCTGGAATTTAATTTTTGAGATCTGCAAGTTCTACTTAAACGGGGCTAGTTACAAAATATATTATTTACTCAAACGCAAAATGTGTCAATTATTACAATTTTCATAAGCTATTAGTGTCATAATGAGGCCACTTCAAAAACATCGTACTACGAATGTGATATTTACAAAGTAGAAAAATCTGGAGCTTAATTTTTTAATTTAATGTAAGAAAAAGGAAACTTCTTTCAAAATAAGCAAATCATGCTAACGGGAATATTTAACAGACGTGTAAATATGACAATAATTATTGCTTTCACTATTATTCTGTTTAATAAGTAGGCTGAATTATAGTTTTTAAATTCAAAAAATGTTATTTACACTTTTAAAAACGGCAAAGCGGAATATTTGTATCTTTGAAAAATACAAAAAGATCAGACACTGTAATATACGTTGATGCGTTTAAGATTGAGTTTGCCAGGAGACATTGGCGCGCTGCTTCTAATGTTTGCTTGCAAGCATGCTGTTGATCATCTCTTATAGTTGTTGCACAGCTCACAACGATATGTTCAAATGGCGTCAATGCGCTTCAGTTAATTTATTTTTCTTTCGCCGAAAACCCATCAGTAAATGATTATTTTCAAATGACAAAATATTAAGTTATTACTTTATTTCAAATAATAAATTGCACCTTGTTAATCTGATTGAAACACAGATAATTCCTAAATAAAAGATTCATAATTTAGCCTTTTCAAAATGGTAAACTAACTAGCTTTAAATCTTGTTTAAAATGCTAGTTTCTAGTTTTGATAATATAAATGTGAGTTTCTAGCTTTGACATTTTGGAATTATTCACAGTTTTGACCTTTGTGAAAGTGTATATCAATGATTTTTAATGTTTTTCAAAATGGTAATTTTAAGTTTTTACCTGTTTGGAAAAGCTAATTTGTGAAATAAAAACTTGTGTAGCATTTTTTCGTAGTTTCGCAGTTCTGAATAGGTTAACAAAATAAATATCGACTTAAAAATAAAATATCAGTACATACAGGCATTACCATCCACTCCAGACACCCTTTAACGGTCTGTCGTACCCTTAAAATCATAGACGATCCGTTATACGCTTCGTAGATAGAACAATAATTATTTATTACCCCTTTGCACCATTTCCAGCTTTTAGATTTAAACTATACTGAGGTATTTACGGTAAAGATGAACAAGATGCAGTTTGGCAATTAGAAGTTGATGTTTTTGTGTCAATGTTACACCCTTACAGCTCACCAGTACTTTTCAGATGGACACACGACGGACTTTCCCAACAGAATGTATTGCTTAAACTTAATTTTAAAATGTCTGTTTTAAATTGTTTGTGGTTCAAAGCCACCCAAAATCTTGTTCTATTGTTCATTAGAATGTGCAGAATATTTTGAAGACCAATTTGACCTACCGTGGCCTATAAAAACTCAGTGCCGAAATTGAAATAAGGAATTTATTTATTGATGGTATCTTTTCTATTTTTGAAACCGAGTTTTGGAAAAGGAAGCTAAATTGTATCATTACAGTTATACAAAATGCCAAGAAAAATCGTTACAGCTCATAAAAGCTGCATAGTGGAATGGGTTTAACTCTAAGCAAACACGGTTGAAGTATTCAAAAATTAGTTTCTAATCAGTATTTTTTAATGCAATATAGTTATACCACACTCTCGGCATATACATGAACTTTTCAACTGCTATAATTCCATCTGCAATGCTCTGAAACATAATTTAAAATGGCGTCGATGCTCGTCAGTTTAATAATTTTTTATGCGTTGTATAGCAATCGCTAAATAATTATTTTAAAATAACCGAAGTAAAGATTACAACCTTTCAAATATAAGTTAAGCTGATAGAAATGCAGATAGATGCTCAATATACGTTTCAACATCTAACGTTTTCGAAATAGCAAATTATCGCGTTTTACAACTTTTTGAAAATGTTAATTTCCAGTTTTGACATTTTTTAAAGTGTTCGTGACTAGTTTTGAATGTTTTTTAAAATGTTTATTTCTAGTTTTGACCGTCACAAAAGTTTTAGTTGTATGGTTTGACCGTTTTAAAAGCTTTTTTAAGTTTCGATGGTACCTAGTTCCGAATAGGTAAAAATACAGCTTAATCTCGTAATGATTATAGACAGAATTTGTACTTTCATCTCTACAAATAAATCCGTCCAGGTCATACACCTTTTGGAACAGAATCTAGTGGCCAGGATGTGCAGGCGTAAGAGTTTGATATTAATACAACAATAAGGGACACAGTGCATCGGATTTATTTGCAATGCAAGGAGAAGCAGAGAAACAAAGAATAAATCCCAGTTCAACGGGACCGTCTAGGGGGCCGTTCATTTAGTATGTAACGGGCTCTGCGGTCGGTGGTTGGTTGGACAGGCGTGACAGGCCTATACTAATGCATTACGTACATAGTCCAAATCGCGTTACAGGCGGTCGGTGGTTCAAAAATAAAGGCCGATTTAGCGTTACATACTAAATGAACGGCCCCTAGGGCACTCAGTCACAATTACATACAGCCAAAATCAAAGCAGTATAATATAAAAAAATATAGATGTTAAGATTAAATACTACATGTCAATTTCTTCAGGATTAACTAGTTTTGCAGATTGTAACAACCAATAAGACAGTAGACCCACTGTTAATTATCTTTAGGTCGTTACAGAATGCAATTTTTGAATGGCGTCGATGCTCATCAGTTAATTTATTTTGCACTCGTTTTAGAGCAATCACGAAATTATTACTTCAGATCGAAATCTTACAAATATTACTTCTAACAAGTTAAGCTGACAAAAACTTTGGCACACAATCAATAAAAGTTTCATAATTTACCTTTTTCGACACGGTAAATTATCGAGATTTATATCTTATTGAAAATGCTAATTCCTTGTTATGACCTCTTTTTGAAAGTGCTCGTTACTCTCTAGGATTTTTTTTTAATGATCATTTTATTTTAAGTTTTACCCTTTTTGGAAGTGTTAATTAGGAGTTTTGAATGTTTTTAAAAATGATGATTTCTAGTTTTGACCCTTCTAAAAGTGTTAGTTACCACTTTTGAATCATTTTAACTATGGTTATTTCTTGTATTTTTTTTAAAAAGATTATTTGTTTAAATTTGTTTTATGAATACGTTTGTTTAGCATTTTTTCCATGGTTTCCCAGTTCCAATAAAATAAATCCCTGTTTTCTAATGTTTTCGCACCACAACGTAATAGCTACATCTAGGTAGAGACTTTGCAGCTCATAAAGATATTTTGAAATACTGTCGAAGTCCTTCATTTTGTTTATTTCTCTTTTGTCGCATAGCAATTACTAAATAATTATTTTAAAATGACTGTAATAATAAATTATTAATACCTTTCAAATAATATATTGCAACTTGTTAAACTGATAGAAACACAGATAAATGCTCAATAAAATATTCATAATCTAACCTTTTCAAAATGGGGAAATGAAGCTAGGGATTAAACTAGTTGCAAGGACATCTTTTTGAAATAGGTTATTTATAGTTTTGCTCCTTTGAGTGTTACCTTCTTGTTTTACCTCTTTGGAAATATTAATTTATGGCTTTGGCGTTTTAGTAAGTGCTTACTTACGGTTTTGACATAAAAATGTAATAAAAATGTTTGCAGTCTATTTTTTATAATTAATTTTTCTTCCTTTTCCTCTAAATCGTTTGACAAATTGTTCAGATATTTTTGAAAACTAATTTTTGAGATCTGCAACGTTCTATTGAAAATATGTTAGTTACACATATTATTTACGCAGATATAAAATATGTGTATCAGTTATTATGAGTTGCAAAAGCTAAAGTAGCTTACTAAATAGGCCACTTCAAAAAATCTTACATGGTGATAATTACATAGCCGAAAAATATAGAACAGTATTTTTACAACTTATTATATAAGAAAAAGATAATTTGGTTGAAAATTAGCAAACCTTGCTATTAATATTATTATTATTATTATTATTATTAATTAATATTCTTGGTTTCGCAACTATTTCGTATAATAGTGTGCTGAATTTTAGTTTTGAAAATTTCAAAAAATGATATTTACATTTTAAGAAAAGTCAAAACGAAATGTTTTTGCACCCACTGCAAGGCAATAGATCTACTATACCTCCGCACACACTTGGACAGTTCTGAAATATATTTTCAAACGGCGTCGATGCGGTTCAGTTAACTTATTTTTCTTTCGCCCTATAGCAATTACTAAATCATTATTTTAAAATTACTATAATAATTATTTATTACTGCCTTTCTAATAACCAATTGTACCTTGTTAATCTGATTGCAACACAGATAAATCCTAAATAAAAGATTCATAATTCAGCCTTTTTAAAATGGTGAACTAACTAGTTTTAAATCTTTTTGAAAATGCGAATTCCAAGTTTTGATGATATAAATGTGAATTTCTAGCTTGGATATTTTCGAAAAACTTACAGCTTTGACCTTTGTGAAAGTGTTTGTCACTGATTTTAAATGTTTTCCAAAATGGTAATTTCTAGTTTGTACCCATTTAAAAAAGCCAAAAGCATTGAGAAATAATAGTAGCATTTTTTTCTTAGTTTCGAAGTTCCGAATAGGTTATTAAAATAAATTCTGACTTGAAAATAAAATATCTTGACAGGCATCACCATCCTTCACAAATTGAACGGTCACTCATTCCCTTGAAATCATAGACTATACGTTATACGCTCCGTATATAGAACAATAATTATTTATTAGCCTTGTGCACCATTTCCAGTTTTTGATTCTAAATATACTGAGGTATGTACGGTTAAATGAGCAAGATGCAATTTGGCATTTAAATATTGATAAAGCTTTTGTGTGAATTTTTTCGTATAGCAATTACTAAATAATTATTTTAAAATGACTGAAATAATGATTACAACCTTTAAAATATTAATTACAACTTGTTAAGCTGATAGAAACACAGGTAAGTGCTCAATATACGTTTCACGATTTAACCTTTTTGAAATGGTAAATTAGCGAGATTTACAACGAAAATCCCAGCTCAACGGGATCGTCTAGGGCATCCAGTCACAATTAAAGCCAAAATCAACGCAATTTCACATCAAAAAATATAAATGTTGAGATTAAATACTGCAAGCCGATGTGTTTAAGAATAGTTTGTTCTTCAGTATCTCATAAAACCGTAAATACAACTAATTTGTAAGGACACAGAGTGGAGACGTTAAATAATATTTTTGAATGGCGTCGATGCCCGTCAGTTAATTTATTTTCCATTCGTTTTAAGAGCAATCACGAAATAATTTTAAAGTGACTGTAATAATTATTACATATTACAATCTTACAAATATTACTTCTAACTACTTAAGCTGACAAAAAAGTAGGTACATAATCAATACTAGTTTCATAATTTAACTTTTTTTAAACGGCACATTATCGAGTTTTACATCTTTTTGAAATTGCTAATTCCTAGTTATGACCTGTTTGAAAGTGCTCGTTACTAGCTTTGAATGTTTTTAAAAAAGATAATTTTATTTCCAGTTTTCTTCTTTTTGAAAGAACTTGTTATGAGTTTTGAATGTTTTTAAAAATGATAATTTATAGTTTTGACGTTACTGAGTGTTAATTACTAGTTTTGAATATGTTAAAAATGGTAATATCTTGTCTTTTATTTCAAAAAAGGGTATTTGTGACAAATACTTTTGTTTAGCATTTTTTTATAGTTTCCCAGTTCCAATATAAAACAGCCCTATTTTTCTAATGTTTTTTTATCACGAAAGAATTAACAAATTCTTCCTTTAACTTGTACAGCTATGAAAGATATTTTCAAATGGCGTCGATGCTCTTCATTTTATTTATTTTTTGTTCGTCATATAGCAGCTACTAATTAATTATTTTAAAATTCCTACTGTTATAATAAATTATTAATGCCTTTCACATAATATATTCCAACTTGTTAAACTGATAGAAGCACAGATAAATGGCCAATAAAATACTCATAATTTAACCTTTTCAAAATGAGGAAGCGAAACTAGGAATGAAACTAGGTGTAAGTACATCTTTTTGAAATATTTTATTTCTAGTTTTGCTCTATTAAGTGTTACTTTCTTGTTTTACCTCTTTTTAAATATTAATTTATGACTTTGGCCTTTTGGTTAGTGCTAACTTACAGTTTTGACATTTCTGAAAGCGTTCGTCACCACTGATTTTGGATGTTTTCAAAAATTATAATTTCTACATTTTACTCGTATAAAAAAGCTAATTTGAGAAATAAAAACTTGTCTAGCATTTTTTTCGTAGTTTCGCAGTTCCGAATAGATTTTTAAATTAATACGGACTGAAATTCATGTGAAACATCAGTGCAGGCATCGCCATCCTGCACCTTTTCAACAACAGTCAGTCGCTTCCTTGAAATCATAGGCGATCTGCTATGATAGAAAGGCAAATAAATTATTTGGCTGACTGAACTCACGACTGAATGCTGACGCATCCTCCTTCAATTCCTCATCGGGTGCTTTTTAAATGGACTTATGATAGACTTTCACAATCCAAACAGAATATTATTATGTACATTGATTAACTTAGTTAAAGCTGTGTTGAATTTTTTGCACTGCTCCGATGCCAGTCAAAAACCTATTGTACTGCTAATGAATTCCGTAATGACACATTAACAATAATTTTGTTAAAAACATCCAATTTCATCGCCAACAAAAATGTACTTGACACAATAAGTACAATGTACCTGGTGCCAGTTAACTGAGGAAGAGCCACAAAAATTTTTCAAATGGCTTCGACGCCTTTCATTTATTTAGTTGTCAATAACTAACTTTATTATTGAGTTAATAACTAAATAATAATTTTTAAATGGCGTACTAATTGTTACAACCTTTCAAATAATATTAACTGCAACTTATAAAAATGATAGAAACACAGATCAATGCTAAGCAAATTCTAGTTTTGACTTTTTTCCACTACGTCTACCACGTCTGTGTTTTTATCTTTTGCTCAAGTTCCAATTTGTGGATTCAAACTATACGTACATAGGAACTATTTAAAGTAAAGGTGCACAAATACAATTCACCGTTTCAGAGGTGTTACACTTTCTGTGTGAATCTTAAACAATACAGCTCACCAGGGCGTTTCAAATGGGAACACGATGGGCTTTCCTAACGGAATATATTGCTTAAATTAAACTTAATTTTAAATGTCTGTTTTATTTTTTTTTGGTTCGACGCCAGCCCAAATCTCATTCTATTGCTTATTAGTTTTAATAATAATGTAGGTAAATACAGACAAATGTACTCTGGACTGCAAAGACAAAATGTTATAAAATTGAAATAAGAAAATTGATGCCATCTTTTCAATGTCTAAAACAGATTTTTGGAAAATGAAGCTAAATTGTATTATAAAAGTGATGGAAAATGCCAGGAAAAAATCGTTACATCCAATTACATCTAAATGGTGGAATGAGTTTAACTCTAATAATGCGGCCTAGCCACAACCCTCGTGATTAAATTGTGATTAAAATAGTTTGTTTTTTAAAGGTGTGGGTTACGAGCTTCCAACTACATACGTATTATACTAGCACCGAATTCGGGAGCCCTAGCACCAAATTGTGTTAAAAATATACGATTTTATCGCCAATAAAATATGTGATTATACAACCTAGCTTTTCTAGAGGATACTTTTTCTCTGATTTCTTCTAAATGTTTTGACAAGCTTTTCAGATATTTGTGGAAACTAATTTTTTGGATCTGAGAAGTTCTGCTTAAAATGTGCTAGTGCGATATTTTTATAACTAAATAGAAAAAATAGGTACTTTGGGTTAACTAGAAAGACTAGCAAATTAAACTTAATGGGCTATTTTAGAAACATATTAATTTGATAATTATTGCTTTAAAAGCTATAATTTATGATGGCGTGATTTTTAGTTTCAAACTTTCAAAGCATCCTTCTTGAAATTTGTAGACAGGCAAAAAGTAATATTTGTATTTTTGAAAAATACTTTTGCGGTCAAACACAGTCGATATAGGTAATCAAGAAATAGTATCGCTCATTTCATCATCGAACGAAACATGAACCACACTACTAGGAACAAATAATTGAACGAATTGCGAAAAAATCAGCAGCATATCTAGGTCCGGGAAGAAGTTTTCCCTTTCAATAAGGTCATGACCCAATATACGCGGCTAAGTCAATCCAGGTTTTTTTCAAAAAAAATAAATTAACATCCTCAAATAGCCCCCTCAGAGTGCGGATATGAATCTCATTGAATATTTTCAGTACCTTGTCGAAAAAGAAGTTCGTGAGTTCAATATTTTTACTCAAAATGACCTGAAAACCCGGATTTTGGATGTCTGGAATAACGTCCCTCCGACTAATGCCCGGAACCTGGTTCGGTCTATGAACCGAGGTCTGAATATCGTCCTAGGGGTTAAAGGAGGACCAACTCACTGGCAAATGTATAGAAAAACATAAATGTAATTATTCAATTAATTTTTAATCATTAATTAATTCGGGTGTCCGAACAATTTTGAGCGACGATTTTTGTCAATACTTCAGTTTTTCCATTCTATCTTATTTGAACTTTTTCCAAATTTGGTTTGCTATAGCTAGTTTTGTTCACCATGAAATTCTCTACAAACTAGTACAAGACACTAAAATATTTACACTAATGTGCTCCCGATATTATTCGATTTGCATTGGCAAGCTCGAGTGTCCGAAGAAATTTGAACTGCAGTGTAGGTATGTGATATTTATAGAGAAAAAAAATATGAAACCGAATTTTTATAATTTAATATAACAAAAAGGAAACTTGTTTCAAAATAATCATGCTAACGGGGATATTTTAGAGACATGAAAATATGACAATAATTATTGCTTCTACTATTTATTCAGTATAATGAGTCGGCTGAATTTTAAATTTTTAAAATTCAAAAAATGCTATTTACACTTTTAAAAACGGCAAAGCGGAATATTTGTATCTTTGAAAAATACAAAAAGATACACTGTAATGTTGATGCGTTTAAGATTGAGTTTAAAGTAGGATGTACTGAAGCCCTGCTTCTAATGTTTGCTCAACAGAAGGTCCATCACAAACTACTTCACATGTCTAACGGTTTTTCCAAAATCCTTTCAAATGGCGTCGATGCCCTTCAGTTAATTTATTTTTCTTTCGCTGTATAGCCATCAGTAAATGTTTATTTTAAAATGAATGTAGTATTAAATTATTACTACCTTTCAAATAATAAATTCACCTTGTTAATCTGATAGTAACACAGATACTTCCTAAATAAAAGATTTATAATTTAGCCTTTTCAAAACTGTGAACTAACTAGTTTTAAATCTTTTTTAAAATGCTAATTTCTAGTTTTGATAATATAAATGTGAGTTTCTAGCTTTGACATTTTGGAATTATTTACAGTTTTGACCTTTGTGAAAGTGTGCATCAATGATTTTTAATGTTTTTTAAAATGGTAATTTTAAGTTCTTACCCGTTTAAAAAAGCTAATTTGTGAAATAAAAACTTGTGTAGCATTTTTTCGTAGTTTCGCAGTTCCGAATTGGTTATAAAATAAATATCGACTTAAAAATGAAATATCATTGCAGGCATCACCATCCTGCACCCTTTCAACGGTCAGTCGTTTCTTTGAAATCATAGGCGATCCATTATACGCTATGTAGATAGAATGGAAAATATATTATTTGACTGATTGAGCAGAGGACTGAAGCTGACGCAACCTCCTTTAATTCCTCATCGGATGCTTTTCAAATGAACTTATGATAGACTTTTACAATCCAAACAGAATATTTTGTACTTTGATAAACTTAGTTGTGGCTGCTTTGAATTTTTTGGTTCGACGCCAGTCAAAAACTTATTATGCTGTTTATTAACCTTTACATTCGAGAGAGCCTCGGTTTTTGTAAAAGGAAGCCAACCTTTATCATTACTGTTATGGAACGTTTTAAAAAAAAATGCAAAAAACGTGCCATTAACACTGTTCAACGTGATAGGTATAAACTGTGTTGCTGTGGTTTCGCATTGAACACCAATTAACCTGCTGTTTAAAAAATTTCGAAACGCTAAGGAAGATTTTTCAAATGGCATCGATGCGCTTCATTTATTTTATTTTTTATTCTTTGAAGAGCAATCACTAAGCGATAATAATTTTGAAATGGCCGTAAAATTATTACAACCTTTCATATATTCATTATATTATTACAGTTATAAAAAATGCCAGGAAAAATCGGTACATCCAATTAAAGCTGAATAGTGGAATGAGTTGAACTCTAATTAATGCAGCCTAGCAACCATCCTGGTTAAAATGTGATTAAAGTTGTTTGTTTTTTAAAAGCGTCGGTTAGTATAGCTTCCAACAAGATAAGTATTATATTATCACCGAATTTAGGAGCCCTAGCACCAAATTGTGCTAAAAATATACGATTTTATCGCCAATAAAATATGTAATTATTATACAACCTACCTTTTCTAGAGAATACTTTTCCTCTTCTTTCGTCTGAAATTTTTGACACACTTTTCAGATATTTTCAGAAACTAATTTTTTTGATCTGAACAGTTCTGCTCAAAATGTGGTAATAACATAGTAGAATTTTTGAAACAAATGCATTTGTCAATTTTATGTTTCAAACAATAAGTTATTTTAATACAGAGGTCACGGCAAGAAAGCGTAAATTGTAATACTCCAGAATAGAAAAATACTTTATATTTTTATTTTTGTATAAATAAATATAGAAAAAAAATAGGTGCTTTGGTTTATCTAATAAGACTACCAAATTATGCGTATTGGACTATTTTAGAAACATACTAATTTGATACTTATTCCTTTAAAAGTTATGATGTATGGTGGTAGGATATATTTTTGTTTTACAGGTTTCAAAAAATCGAATTTGCACTTTGTAAAAATGCAAGTTTTGCGATCAAACACGATAGAAGTGCTCAAAAATTGGTATCTCAGTATTTAATGATGCACTGAAGGTGTACCATGCTTTTGAGTTGCATTTGCGTGTATCCTTTATGTACTACAACCTTGCCAGGATGCGGTACATAATTTCACGTGACGTCGATGCGCGTCAGTTTATTTAATTTTTATTCGTCGTATAGCAATCACTAAATAATTATTTTAAAATGTCTGAAATAATGATTACAACCTTTCAAATATTAATTACAACTTGTTAAGCTGATAGAAACACATGTAAGTGCTCAATATACGTTTCACAATTTACCCTTTTTGAAATGGTAAATTATCGAGTTGTACAACGAAAATTCCAGCTCAACGGGACCGTCTAGGACATCCAGTCAGAATTATAGACAAAATCAACGCAATTTCACATCAAAAATAAAAAATGTTAAGATTAAATACTGCACGTCGATGCGTTGAAAAATAAATAGTAAGTTTTGCAGTATGTCATAGTAACCCGAAAAACAAGGTACCCTTATTACACAAGCTCACAATACGTTTAAGATTATTTTTAAATGGCGTCGATGCCCGTCAGTTAATTTATTTTGCATTCGTGTTAGAGCAATCCCGAAATAATGAATTTAAAGTGACTGTAACAATTTTTATGTAGTTACATATATAACAATCCTACAAAAAATACTTCTGACTAGTTAAGCTGCCAAAAAAGGTACATAATCAATAAAAGTTTCATAATGCAACTTTTTTTGACATGGTAAATTGTCGAGTTTTATATATCTTTTTGAAAACATACTATTGTCAAATTTTTTTAGGATAGCCAGTTAAGGAGGCGTTCCTAATTCTCTATGGCCAGCTCCCATTGGTTCGTGAGCTTCATGCTCAATGCTCCGTGGGCCATTTAAAAATTGGAAAACCCGCTCAACTGGCTATCCTAAAAAATTTGACAATAATTCCTAGTTATGACTTTTGTGAAAGAGCTCGTTACTAACTTTGAATGTTTTTAAAACTGAACATTTTATTTCAAGTTTTCTCCTTTTTGAAAATGTTAGTTTATACGTTTTGAGTGTTTTTAAAAATAGTGATTTCTAGTTTCGACCTGTTTGAAAAAGTTAGTTACTAGTTTTCAATAGTTTTAAAAATGGTAATTTCTTGTCTTTTTTTTGAAAAAGGTAATTTGTGAAATAAATACTTTTATTTAGGATTTTTTGCATAGTTTCCCAGTTCCAATAAATTATCCGTACAGGCATCACCATCCTGCACCATTTCGACGGTCAGTCGTTTCCTTTAACTTATAGTCGATCCTATATCCGTTCCATAGAAAGGCAAATAAATTATTTTACTGACTGAGCTGAGGACGGAAAGCTCATGCAGCCTCTTCCAATTCCTTCCCGTTGATTTAGCAAACCGCTTAGCTCTAATATAATTCAATGCCAACACAGTCCAGTAGTAAGTAGTAGCCGCTGCGATGCTAAATGCTCGGTTAGTCTTTCGCTTTAGTTTGCATTTTCATCAAACCGTGAAAGTGCTTAGAATGCGATTAAAATTATTTATGTTTTCTAAAGGTGCTGGTTAGCAGTTTAACACTCATATTATACTATAACCGAATTGAGGGCCCGAGTACTAAATGTTAAAAACATCAAATTTCATCACCAACAAAAATGTATACACAACCTAATTTTTTAAGAATTTCCTCTAAGCTTTTTTTACACATTTTTAGACACTTTTGAAAACTAATTTTTTGGATCTGCAAAGTTCTGCTCCGATATCGCTAATTTCATATATTATTATATTCTTTTACGCCAATTCAAAATATGTCAATTATAGGTTTTAACAACGAAATTATTGTAATAAAGATGCCATTTTAGCAATTTGCAAGTTGGGATATTCTAGGGGTAAAAGCGTAGAAAAATACGGATTTTTAAATTAAATGGAAAGTAGGAAATGCAATTCGCTAAAAGATCAGCAAATCATGCCAACTGGGCTATTTTTGAAACATGAAGTAAGTAAGATATTTATTTGTTATTACTTTAAAAACTATGCTGTGTGATAGTGTGATTTTTAGTTAAAAAAATGCAAAACAATTCATTCGATTAACACTTTTCAATATTGAGCATCGCATGAGCTATAAACTGTGCTCCCTATGTTTCGACATATAACTGTAACGAAGCTACAGCTAATAAACTCGAGACAAGAGCTCGACAAAGTTTTCAAATGGCTTCGATGCTCTTCACTTATTTTACTTTTCATTCGTCGAATATTAATAACTAAATAATAATTTTGAAATGGCTGTAATAATTGTCACAATAACCTTTCAAATATTAACTGCAACTATTAACTGCAAGCTTCCAACTACATACTGTATTGGTAGAGTAGACTTGGGGTTGTAGGTAGTACAGAATACAGTAACAATATTTATTCAGAGAGTAAATGTTTAGGACAAGGTTCGTATTCAAGAGTTTAAGAGATTTAGGACCAGGTGACGAGCACTTAATTTTATAGTTCAAGTTCCTTCACTATTTAAACTTTTCATCGCAATAACCAATAGAAACTAATATTTTAGAATAATTTATAACATTAATAGAATCAAATAATAATTATCTTAAATAAAAGCCAATAATGTAATATTTAAGTTAGTGGAGACGGATTCCGTCCGTCTCCGTAGCAATAAGTATTATACTAGCCCCGAATGCGGGAGCCCTAGCACCGAATTGTGTTAAAAATATACAATTTTATCGCCAATAAAATATGCAATTATACAACCTAGTTTTTCTAGAGGATACGTTTTCTCTGATTTCCTCTAAATTTTTTGACAAACTTTTCAGATATTTGTGGAAACTAATTTTTTGGATCTGGGAAGTTCTGCTTAAAATGTGCTAGTGCGATATTAGAATTTTTGAAGCAAATGCAAAATATTTCAATTTTATGTTTCAAACACTAAATTAGGTATTGTAATAAAGAGGTTACTACAAGAAATCATAAACTGTAGTACTACAGTATAGAAAAATACAAATTTTTTTTATAACTAAATAGAAAAAAATAGGTACTTTGAGTTAACTAGAAAGACTAGTAAATTAAGCTTAATGGGCTATTTTAATAGAAACATGTTAATTTGATAATTATTGCTTTAAAACCAATAATTTATGATGGCGTTGGTTTTAGTTTTAAAACTTTCCAAACATCCTACTTGCAGTTTGTAGAAAGGCAAAATCAAAATGTAATATTTGTATTTTTGAAAAATACTTTTGATACTCAAACACAGTAGATATAGGTCAATCAAGAAATATGTAGTGTCAAAGTTTATATTTAAACTGTAAGTGTGCCACACATTTTATAGTTATTTGTGTAAATTATACCCGTGTACGACAACATTAGAAAGCACCGGATACTATTTTCAAGTGGCGTCAATGCCTAACAGTTTATTTATTTTTTATTTGTCATATATTAATCACTAAATAATGATTGTAAAATGACTACAACCTTTCAAATATTAAGAATAACTTGTTAATCTGATTGAAACACAGATAAATGCTCAATATACGTTTCATAAGTTAACCTTTTTGAAATGGTAATTATCCAGTTTTACAACTTCGTAAAAATGTTAATTTCCAGTTTTGACTTTTTGACCATACAACATCGGATTTATTTGCAATGCAAAGAGAAGCAGAGAAAGACAGAATAAACGCCAGTTTGACGGGACCGTCTGGGCCATCCAGTGACAGTTACAGCCAAAATCAATGCCATTCAACAAATTCGACTCTAGCTAATGTTCCCTAGTGTCTACACATTATTCTATAAATGCGGTAAGCATATATCTACATACAGGAGAGACTGCAATTTGAAAACAAAACCAAAGTCAACGAAATTCATCACCTATAAAAAATGTACACAGCCTATTCTTTAAGACGGTAATTTTTCTTCCATGGCCAGCAATTTTGTAACAAATATTTCAGATATTTCTGAAAATTAATTTTTGCTATCTGCAAAGTTCTACTTAAAAGGTGCTGGTTACATAATATATTATTTACGCAAATGCAAGATGTGTTAATTATTATAATTTGTAAAAGTGTTTGTGTCCTTTGTGTAATAAAGAGGCCACTTCAAAAAATTGCACTATAGGCATGTGATATTTACATAGTAGAAAAATATGAGACCGAATTTGTATAATTTAGTATAACAAAAAGGAAACTTGTTTCAAAATAATCATGCTAATAGTGGATGAACCGTCAATTACTTTGATCAAAAATCAAAAAATGTAGGTCTAACATTTGGATGCAGATTCTACTTTACAAATGCTAAATCGGCCAAATCTGCAAATTTGAGTTTGATGTGCAGATTTAAATGTAAATAAAATATCCACGTTATAGCTATATACATATAACGGGGATATTTTAGAGACATGAAAATAAGACAATAATTATTGCTTTCACTATTTGTTCTGTAAAATAAGTGGACTGAATTTTAATTTTTTAGCATTCAAAAAATGCTATTTGCACTTTTAAAAACGGCAAAGCGGAATATTTGTATCTTTAAAAAATACTTTTAAGATCAGACACTGTAATGTTGATGCGTTTAAGATTGAGTTTGCCAGGAGGTATTGACGACCTGCTTCTAATGTTTACTCTCCAGCAGGTCCATGGTGAATTGATTGACATGTTCAACAGCTATCGAAGATATTTTCAAATGGCGTCGATGCCCTTCAGTTATTATAATTTTCTGTCGCAGTATAGCCATCAGTAAATGATCATTTTCTAATGACTGTAATACTAAATTATTACTACCTTTCAAATAATAAATTGCAACTTGTTAAACTGATAGAAACACATATAAATGCTCAAAAAAAGATTCCTAATTAAACCTTTTCAAAATGGTAAGTTAAAAATTAACTAGTTTTACATCTTTTTTAAATTTCTGGTTTTGAAGTTTGTGTTTTTACTAGTTTTGAATATTATAAAAATGTAACTGCGTGTTTTGACTTCTTTGAAATTGTTAGCTACCAGTTTTGAATGATTTTGAAAACGATTATTACTAGTTTCGACCGTCTTAAGTGACTGTAATAATAATTTATCGTCGCATAGCAATCACTAAACAGCATTTAGTGACTTTGGGGGGAAAACTACCACTGTGTAAGGATTTTAAAATGACTGAAATAGTAATAACAACCTTTTAAATATTAATTACAACTTTTTAAGCTGATAGAAACACAGGTAAGTGCTCAATATACGTTTCACAATTAAATCTTTTTGAAATGGTAAATTAGGGAGTTTTACAACGAAAATTCCAGCTCAACGCGACAGGACAATCTACTGCATCCATTCACTATTATGGCCAAAATCAACGCAGTTTCACATCAAAAAATATAATTGTTAATATTAAATACTGCATGCCGATGTGTTGAAGAATAAATAGCAAGTTCTGAAGTGTGTCATAGTAAACCGAATAAATAGTGTAACGTGTATACAAATGTAGAAGACGTTAAAGAATATTTTTGAATGGCGTCGATTTTCGTCAGTTAATTTATTTTGCATTCGTTTTAGAGCAATCACGAAATAATGAATTTAAAGTCACTGTAATAATTATTACATATTGCAGTCTTACAAATATTACTTCTAACTAGTTAAGCTGAAAAAACATAGGTGCATAATTATTATAAGTTTCATAATTTAACTTTTTTGACACGGTAAATTATCGAGTTTTAAGTCTTTTAGAAAATGCTAATTCCTAATTATGACCTTTTTAAAAGTACTCGTTACTAGCTTTGAATGTTTCTAAAAATGATCATTTTATTTCAAGTTTTTTTTATTAGCTTGGTTGTACCGAATAGGTTATCAAAATATATACTGACTTAACAATAAAATATCAGTACAAGCATCACCATTTTGCATCCTTTCAACGGTCAGTGGTTTCATTGAAATCATAGGCGATACCGCGATACGTTATACGCTACGTAGATAGAATGGAAAATTCATTTGAATGATTAAGATGAGGACTGAAGGCTGATGCAACTTCCTTCAATTCCTCATTAGGTGCTTTTTAAATGGACATATGATTAACTTTCACAATCCCTACAGAATATATTGTTAAACTTACTAATTAATTGTGGCTGTTTCATATTTTGTGCCTTGGTTCGACGCCAGTCAAATCTTATTTTACGACTTTTTATTGTTTACAGTTAATAGGTGTGCAAACATGTTAGTCTAGACTATTACCTAGTACACATGCAACGAAGAATCTAGATTCTTGAAAAATCTTGATTCTTACGTTGAACGTACTTTCG
>JAQFZC010003621.1:0-18268 GCA_034695205.1 Dicyrtoma fusca | reverse complement strand
CGTTACTGGGAGAGATCCTCGAGTTCGAGCTGGAGCCGTCGATATTACCAGGTGAGATATCTTTCCTCGTTTTCGTATTAAACATGGGCTAGTAAGCTTGACTTAATCGAAGAAAACGTATTAATTCTCTGGAAGGTAATTCTATGATATTTTTATTACACTAGGCATTAGATTATTTGGAAAAGTAATACTTGCTTTGTTTATGCAAACTACAGTGAAGCCCCTCTGTAGTGGTTCGTAAAAAGACCCACTCACTTGTGCCACTACTGAGAGGGTGCCACTTTACCACTGCTGTAGTGGTTTTCTGTCACTATAAAGTTAATAGTTTCTGGGAAATAATAACCGGCTAATAAAGTCGGGCTCTGAATTTGACCAAAAGAGGGATTGTTTTATCTTGTATGTACAAGTCTTGTATTAGGTATATCATGAAAAAGTTATTTTAAATAAACTTTTTTAAATTCATTACTTTTATTTGTTGTCCGTGTCCAACTTGATTGATTTGTTAGTTTAGGCTTCAGTTCTTAATCCTCGGACAATTTTTTCTGTTTATAGCTAATTATGAAAAGATTTTTACTACGGTTAGCTAGCGTGCGTATTACCATTTTAGTATAGCTCATTAATTTCCATTTATTCAAAACCACTAACTAAAATTCCGTGTTACCGACAAATAGGTATGCACTTGAAGCTGTACGGAAGTAGTGAATATCTGACATTAAATTCAAAACTCAAGTAGACTGCATTCAAAATGCATCACGAAAACATCAGAATTTGCTTGTGATAGATAATAGTGCCTACGTTATTCCAGGGATAATTAGGTTTCGTCAAGATTTGACTTAAATGAGTGCAGAAGAGGAAGGTCAATCCCAGTGTCTAGCCTCAAACCCCTATAGAGAGGTGTATTAACACGCAGTATTTAAGGATTTAAAATTTCTTGTTACTACATGGAGGGCGACACTACAGATAAAAACCACTATGAGTCGAGTGTAGGTTCCCTTGTTCAAACATAGGATATGTGCCAGAGATAAAAATTCTGACCACTATGGCAGGGGTGCTCCTCTAGGGGGGTGTGACTTTAGAGGGGGTTTACTGTATTTTAATTTTAAGTTGACTATGTATATACTATTTTCTGTAACGGTTGCAATAAATTGTGAAGCAGTGGCTTAATTAAATTTTTAATTATAAATTTCAGACATTGGCAAGAGCTTGGTTATCTAATAATTTATGTTACCGGCCGCCCAGATATGCAACAACACAAAGTAGTTTCATGGTTGGCACAGCACAATTTTCCCCATGGTCTCGTCTCCTTTGCTGATGGCCTATCTACCGATTTTCTGGCCCATAAAACAGACTATCTTAAAAGTCTTGTTCAGGTGTGTTTTAAAAAAGTTTGCATTTTCCCCTTGTTTCTGATTTTGTTTACAACACAAAATATGGTGTATAAGTTATAAATAGATTCCAAAACTGTATTTTTGAGGGAATTTAGTGTACTTTAAACAATTAACAATGCCTACACTGAAGTATTTTTGTGAGGTAGAATTGACTTGAATATCGAAATGCTTTCGTAATAACAAATAAAAAAATCTGTACAGGATCACCAGTTGGTTATTCATGCTGCGTATGGAAGTAGCAAAGACATCGCGGTGTACACGACAGTGGGAGTTTCACCAGAAAAAATTTTCATAATTGGAAAAGTTTCAAAAAAGCAGCACACCCTTGCAACAGTGCTGTCCGAAGGATATTCCACACATTTGGATTCTTTAATGTCTCATGGAGGGTCTCGTCCAGCTCATGGTAATGCTCGAATGGTAATTCCACGAGGCTATTTCGGACTACCAGGCCAACCATTTTCTATACGTCGTCGAAAGTAAGCATTAAGCTGGTTTTCTGAAAATCCTTAAATTTAAGAGCTATAAAGTTCTCTGCCAAATTACTGGCAACATACAGGGACTATTCAACTGGTTGAAAATTTTTTCAAGTCTGTGTGCTGTAATTTAATGCGTAGTAAAATTATGATGTATGTAAGTAACAATTTTATGTGGTTCTCCGTTTTTAGATCAGCGAAGAGAACAGGATCGTACACGGCTGGCAGTCAAGTAGAAGAAACCTCTTTGTTAGCACCAGAAGCAGCATGGGGATTTTCTTCGCGTGAAACAAAATCACCTGTCTTGAAGTAGTAGTAAAGCGTGGAGTAGACCTAATTTAGAAAGTACCAACCAAAGTCATAGTACTTAGGTCCTCATCCTATACTATGTTAAATGTGAAACTATAAATGTACATTAGCTAGTCCATAATTTTATTACTCAGCAGTCTCAAAATGGTGTATGTAGTGGAATAGTAGGAGTAGGAGTGAGAATTACTGCCATTGAAGCTGGTGCAAAACATATTTTATTCAATGTAGACAGGTATCTTGATTTCTTTCCGCTGTTTTAAAGAAAGGTTGAGCCTATATACTTGTACATATACAAAGGTATTTATATGGAATTGTTTTTACTCGCATTGTCAAGAAAAACAGTAAATGTCGTTAATGTTGTAGTCAGTCAAGTCTTTGCGACTGTTGTTCTGTCAATTTTTAAAGGGGCTGATTGTCACTGTTCAATAATAATAATGATGTCTCGTTGTTGCCGTACTCGTAATACGTTCGTCTGTGATTGTAAATTTATATATTTAGAAGAATATGGTAGAGTAACTTAAATTATTATAAAAGACTTTCTCGTTCTGCAGTTGGGGAATCCGATGTGAATCTAAAAACAATGATCATAGAGTTACTAATATCTGTATTGTATTAAATAATGCTTCTCTAGCCAGCAGACACTTGTCGCACCGTAACTGTAATAACTGTCCGTCATGACATTATGTATATTATGTAGTATGAAAAACAAACCAGAAAATTGTTTATTACGAAAATATATGTATGTCAAATGCAAATGCTTCGCTAAAATTATATATGAGCGTCCCCATAGTTTTTAAAAATGGAGAGTAAGAATCGTGGCTACTCACAATGAGTCGTGTACACATGAACAAAAAACTTTATTAGTTCATACTGGTGTAGCTTAATTACATAATAATCATGAATACTTTGAGTACGTAGTGTTGAGTATATATACATCTACAACAGCAACATCCTTTTGTTGATTTTATCAATGAATAATATATTCTTTCATACTTTTTCAGTTTGTTTTGATCTTATAGTTCCCTTTATAGAGTTATGTACATCTTCCTCTACATAATATTTTAATCGCTTTTCATTTATGTAAATCAGCAGGGCTTGCTACTTTTTATAGTTACTTCAATCCTTGGTCTACTGATACTGATATTCTATCTCTGATATAATAAAATTATTCAAATATATTTTACATTGAGATCCACTGTACTGCATAAAGTATGTCTTACACAACCTAAAGTAGGTACTTATTTGAATGCAATAATCTTAATCAACGGCATAAGTAGTAAATGTATAGCTAACTTAAAATTTCTGGATACATTGTCATTTTTGTGTTTTCTCAGCCAGATTTCTTCAACAAATTACAAAATATAATTATTATTATTATGTAATTACAGTTTTTTAGGTTGTGTAGTCTAGCACAATATTATATTATATATTACTTCACAACAGTGTAGGTATTTTTAAAGTTACAAGCAAATCATTTTACGATAGTAATATAAAATTTAAAATAATAGGTACAATTAATTAAGAATTACTCTGTGCAAAATAATTTTTCCATATACATACATCATATAATATATGCTATCAGCAACAATAATTTTTTTATCACATCCTGTTTTATATAGAGTGACAGGTAAAAAGTATCGAGACGATTTTATTTATGTACGTAGGGCTTTGAGTTCATCTACCGTAAATAAATACTACCTATACTATTTTGGCTCAGTCCTCTAGCCAAGGAACATAAACACTTGGATAAAAGATGCGAAAGCGAAATAAATGTCTTCTTTGAAACTTTCAAAATATACTGTGTTAGTACAACTTAAAAAGGGTGAAAACAAATATATATATATATATATATGAACTACATATAACCAATACAATTAAACTTTAAAATGTAATAAAAAGTGTTATCGTTGCAGTTGAACCAAACGTATATAAGTGTAAGATTGATTCCAACTCTAATTATTACAACATAAGAAGTATTCATGTTCTAACTACGAATTATAACTAACAATACTCTTTGGTTACTGAACACAAGAAAAAAGGTTCTTAAAAATCTAAATGGTTATACATATAGTATGTTCACTTCTAATAATAATTTAGTAGCTGGCGTACATAGGTATTAATTAAATATGTCGGTATGGCATTATTTTCAGTATTCACATTGGCAGAGTGTCCATTTTGACATGAACTTCTACAACCTACAATTATATATTTAATTATATCAGACATTTACAAAGGTACATGATGCATTTTACACATTTTTTTTTGAGTAATATATTTCTTCAACGGTCCACATTGAGGTACATTTAAATACTTTTTTTCTTCATCTTCAAAGTAGATAGATTCTATATGTAGGTAATAATGATTAGTATTTTTGTTTTTTTTCTTCTTCAAAGTATTTACAATTACAGTTACGTTACAAGGTAATTATGTCGAGCGGTGCAGGTTGGTTTCACTGTAGCATATTATAATATTCTTATAATTGTATAGTATGTGTGTCTCATACAGGACCCAGTCTTTTTATCATTTTTTTTTCATTATGATCTCTACATCATCGTATTGAAGTTACAATGAGAGTTTTTGAGATTACAAGAAAAAAAGGATGGGATAAGGAATGTAATGTATTATATTTAATTTGCCTTTAGTATTGATGTAAAATTCTAACCACCGTATTAGATTTCTAGTAGGTACTTTAGCTAGGTAATTACTTACGTCTGTTTACCTAGGTAAGTAAGTAGTGTCAAACAAAAAATTTGATTTTTATTTTTTTTCTCAACTTTTCCTATTAAGTGTTTTCTTTTTGCTGCAGTGACTGTCATGTATGCACACCGATTTTTTGTTAGAACTTACGTACACTTGAGAGCATCCGAGCTATATAAAACATAGGCATACATATGCGCATACAACCCACTATAGTAATGTTTTTTTGCCTATCATGACTAACTAGTCAGTATAGGTATAATTTACATACAAGTATAGTGATAGTTACCTACGTTACAGTAATGCGCCTAAAATGTTATCACTTTGTTAAGGACCATAATATATATATATATAGTTAATTATAATAGCAATAATATTCTACGCCATTAGAGTTAATTTGTCGAGACTCATCTACGTCTAAATAGTTGTCTGGAGGAATGGAAGTTGATCATTATGACATGGTTCTGACTCCGAAGCTGGGTTGGCTGTTTGATGTTGAGGAGGGAAGTTGGTCATGTCAGTGGGGGGCTTACTGGTTCCATTCATCCCTTTGCCCATGTCAATAACGACTCCACTGTCGATAGTTTTATGAGAAGCATCACTAAAATTTGAGTCCTGCCGGAGGTAACGACCCGTGTTGACATTTGGCGGCTGGGTCACTACCCCCGACGAAGACACTCCGAGAACTCCAATGTCCGACACTGAGATCCCATCTTCAGCGCATATCATGAGCACTGAGTCATTGGACATGATGGAGCAGATGGAGTCTTGTCGGACGAAGCGTGACTTTCGACTCAGTGCCGGCGTCAGCTCATTCGACCCTGATGACCTTTGATAATAGGATTTTTGACGGATGAGATTTGGCGGGAATTTCACTCTGGGCTGTGATTGTTCGGGAAGTGTGAGGGAGCGGAGGAAGGGGGGCTTGCAAACTCCATTTGGACAATTGTTATTTGCTCCATTAACTCCGAATTGTCCCTTGTCTCCCAGTCCATTGAGGATGATGGGGGAGTCCGGGGCAGTGATGTTGAGATTGGTGATGGTGGAGTTGAGTGAGCTTTGGGGCGTGAGGGACTTCATGGAGGATCTCTTTGGACTTTTGGTGCTGGGCGTAAATGTGTGGTGGTGGAGGAGGGGATGATGATGAGCGGGGTACTCACTCCCACCACTTCGACTCGAGCCACTCTCATAGCGACGAAGGGGCTGATTTTTACCTGCATGCTTCCGTCTTCGCTCCCTCAGGAAGCCACAGAGGAGCTTCGAGACCTCTTTGCAAGCCATCTTATTACGGAATACATAAATGAAAGGATTGACCACTGAAGAGAGAAGCATCCCACCCACCCCGAAAAATCGTGTCCAGTCCCCATAGAGTCGAACTATATGAATGAAATTTTGTCGGATGATGTCAATCTCTTGAACGAGCATGAAGCAGAAGTGCGGCGTCCAACATAGGAGGAATGATGCAAGAACAAGAAAGGCAGTTTTAATCGCACGACCCTCCTCACGGAACAGCAGAGATGAGGAACTTCCATTGGAGCTTCGTCGTCGATGTTTCTTGGCGGCCGGGGTGACAGGTGGTTGAACACTCCCGGCCATGGGTGCCTTGGAGAATGGATTCATGTAGTGAGTTAGAAAGTCGATCCCTTGTGGGATCATACTCGTCGATCCATCCATGACAGTGAGAAGCTCCCCCGAAATACTGTGCTTCCGCGTCCGCTCGCTATTCCTGTGGGCCGCACTGTACATCCGAACGTAGAGCCAGCAGAGTCCCACGAAGGGAAACAGGAAACCGAGGAAAATCTGAATGACCGTGAAGAAGACGTGGAGACTGTGATGTAGCTCCGAGTCAAAGGGGATCGTGCAGATGACGATGTAGGGCAGAGACAGAAGGGCTGCACTGATCCATGCCACCACGATCATAATTTGACTTCGACTCCTCGTGATTGTCATGCTGTAGTGAAGTGGGCTCGTGACCGCGTAGAACCGGTCCACAGCAATGAGAAGTGTCGACAGAATTGCTGAGAAGATGACCGTGTTCGAGACCACAGAGATGACTTCAGAAACGCACGGAAGGAGAAGATATTGATTGAGAATCTTCTCGAAGAGGATTAGTGGAGCAATCATGCTTGAGATTAATATATTCGCTGTTACTAAGCTCAGGACAAATCTGGAAACAACAACAACAAACATCAGTCTCATTAGTTTTGAATTCATAATTTAATATATTCACTAACTTAATTTTCAAAACATTAGATTAGAATGCCCTCATTTCAGTTCACTCTCTACTTCAATTTAGTTACATCGTTTGTCAATGTCTTTGAACCCGACACTGGTCATCCTAGGAGTTCCTTTTTCTACCCCTATTGAGTGCTTTCCTCTTAAAAAAAAGCACAGTCCTTTCTTTGTAAGACCATTGGAGGGTTATTATTAGTATAGAATAGTATCACCGTGGGCGATATAATTATAGGTAAGTCTTTGAAAGGAAAACTATCAGATTTGAAGTACCTACGCTAATACATACATACATACAACATACATACTTGGGTGATTACGTTCTGCGTTTACTGCCAATGGAACAATACAATCCGGAAACAGTTTGAGAAAATTGGTTCATTGACTACGTGAAATAATAGGTTTGCCTTTTGCCTTCATTGAGTCCGAGTTGTTAAAAGAGTCTCAGATCATGTTAAAAACGATGATATCTCAGATAATATCCATTCTCCATTTCTATTTCCAGCCAGCCACACACAGTCATTCATTATAAATAAGGACGTTGAGGAGCTAATGCTGCATTTCATTTTTTCCAACCAACTCCAGATCAAGTCTGTCATGTCATTGACAGCACTCCACTGTACCTTGAATTGAACAGGGAAAAACCCTGGAAAAGCATCTCTGATTTCCTTTTAATGCCTCCCACACACATTCAAGATTCACCTTCTATTCATCACACACATGATCTCCTCAACCTACGTTTCTTCTAAATGATAGCCATGGTGACAGAACAAAGGTACGTGGAAGTTGTTAGTGTGCACATGTCATTTTAGTCTATCTCACATACATTGTATTATAATTGAGAAGCTCGGTAGGACGATCAAAGGAGTACATAGGTAATTGTGTTCCAACGGTTAATTTTACCTTATTGTTTGCTGTAAGAGATGTTGTGGAATAACCAGAAGCTGTATACATATTTTTCCCATGCATTTCTATACCTAACAATCTTAAGGTATAGCTCACAAAAGGAAAGCCCAGCAAATCCATTATCAATAAAAGTCACTAGCTTTTTTACCATAGTTGTATGTGTTGAACTGTTGAACCCGTAAACTGTAGCACAATTCCATGCCCCGTAAACTATCAAACTATATCACAATTGCATGCCTTTATATTCCGTAAATCGAAATCAACAGTTAACAGTCCAATTCAACTACTGAATTGCCGTTACCTACATACATAGTACATGCTATTGCACTCTCAATGCTATACTTCATTTCTTTTTCGACATTTTCCCCAGAAAAATATGCTCTCATTACAACAGAAAAGAACGCCTACGCTGACACAGACAGAACAGAACCACCACCAGAAGTAATTTCTTATGAACTGAGAGATACTCACATAATGAGCCTGCTGCAATTTCTTTAATTTGCTCTTATTTTTACGCGATTGTCAGTTGTTGACGTTGAGATGTGACATAAATTTTTATTAAAGGGGTTATTACTTTATTACTGAACACTACACTTTGGTATGTACATTGCTTGCAGTCTATAATTATCTCCATTTCAAAGGTATACTTGACTTGTAAATCAAACCATACGGAATTATTTACTCCAAATTCAATTATTTATTATTAGACCCATAATTACGTGATTACATGCCACTGCATACTGTCATGTAGTGCAAAAGTCCTAGAAAGTCAGTAGTGTAGATGTACATACGTAAGTCCACAGAATTCATTTGCACACCTTCAATGCCCCAAAAGCTTGAAAAAGAATGGAAGGGCTCAGCACACACAGAACAGAATACAAAAATACAAACACACATCACAAAAATTACAAGAAGCACTTTTGAATTTTGCTGTTGTTCACGTTCACGTTCACGCGATCTGATTATTATATAGCTTTTATAGAACATAATTAATGTAGTAATTCAACTTAAATCTATCTACGCAGCAGAGCAGGCATCCATACAGGAAGTATCGTACATGACAGTCAACAAATATACACAAACGGTTTAAGTATCTGCGTGTAATTATGAGTACTAAGGGGATGCCAATGCCATGCATGCCAGCGTCCGTGCAGAATTTTCTTTTAAAGTTGTTACTTCGCACGTAAATAAATTGAATCTGCATATTCTAACGTATCGTTGAAACTAAGTCCACAAAAGGATTGTGTTGGTACTTAAAACCTGTCTACGTTCTACACACGTACCTAATTATGTACAGTACATGATGGAACATAATCTGAAGCCATCAATTCGTGTTAACGACATCATAAGAGAAAGTTTGAATTCAAAGAGATGCACTTTCAGAGGTTCCTCCAAACCACTATACTGTCTGTCTACTTTATCATTCTAAGCTTTCAAGTAGATTGGTTGCTTTGGTTTTCTCAGTTATTATTTACGAAGAAGAAAGAAACCTGACTGACTAGTAAGCTAATGAAACCAACTGTGTACATATATGTGTACGCTGTACACACATTTACCGTGCATCTAAAAGCTTCAGCTGACAATCTACTGTCGTACATAGGGGCACACTTATGACGCAATTTCCACAGAAGAATAAGAAGCTCGGCTTGAAGCTGTCAATTACAATAAAGACGGTGATGGAACAAAACAATTTCCCTGATCTTTCCCTTTTAAGAGAAGGCTCGAAGGCATTCTCTCCGCAAAGTTGGAGTCAAAACTCCAAAGCACACACATTATTTCCCTCCATTTGAAGGTAGGTACCTACGCTTCGTCGGGGAATCTCAACAAGTTCATGGATTACAGATAACGAAAGCGAAAGCTGATGCTAACCCACCCATTAGCAAGGTAGGTATTTCCAGCACAGAGCATAGGGTCCATGCTAAATCCAAATCCAAAATACACGTGCTCGTTCTAAATTCTAGAATGCTCGATATTGGGCATTGGGGCTTGAGGCCACAAGAAGATCACTCCATTTTCCAGTAAGTTAAATACCATCTTTGTCTTTCTTTAAAGTGAAGTACATATGTACCTGTACCTACGCAGTATAGTTTGTTAGAGTTCGTGTATGCTATTGTACGGATGAGGATGAAGATCATGATGTGAAATGTAAGTTAACGTCAGTCTCAGTCAATCTCATTGATTTCTCCCCATCCGTCTTAGTTACGAGTTTCTTTCTCCGTTCAATTTATTGGATCGTTAATTTACAAGCATTTCATAGGAACCTATCAGTCTTTCTGGGAAGTGGATGGTACTTAAGTCTGAAACACTAATGCATTGTTAATGCATCTGTTCGACTGAGCTAGGGACGGTTTCCTTGGCTCCTGACACAGGTACGTACATACATACGAAAGGCCGCATAATATTAGTTCTCCTAGTGTAATTTCTCTTTCCGCTTCTTCTCTACTGGACGGACTGATAAACGGCTTCATCTTTTACCCAAGACTATCTTCCACTTGCCCCTCCGCTACGAGCTCCAATATATTATTCATTTTCCCTTTGGCTAAATCTGCATAGTATTTATGGAGCTTTGCCATACATGCACGTAGATCTGCATGGACTCGACTCGTAGTACATTCTCATAATTCGTATGCCTTGGCGCTTTTAGTAAGCTTCCGCTAAAGTGCTCTCTATTTTGAAATATCTGTTTTGTATTTTTTCTATTTTGGGGCTCCAAGCAAAATTGGTATTTTTGACAGTGCAGGGCTCCGTCGTGGTATACCACTTTACAGCGCCATTCTCTTACTTTATTGGCGAGGCAACTGCACACAGTTTAGCACATTTTCATGCCAGTATACACACAAGGATCCACCAACTTGCGGTTTTATTGCGGAGCACTATTTAACAGAGCAACAACAACAAGCAAACGTGTGACCGAAAATAAAAAATAAAAAATAAAATAAAAGCATAATCTCACTGACACCGAGCTTTTTTCCTACTCCACTTTGTCACATTTGCATATTGTGTGAGTATATTTGCATTTTATATTTGGATTCGAGAATTGCTACAAGACTAAGATGCTCTGAATATGCATAGGCATTAGTATTATATTTTAACGAAAATGAAATAAAATAATGAAAAGAAATAAAATAAAATTGCCCGGGAGGGAGGAAAATAATGCATGGAGGTAGTAGGTAGTCAGTGAACAAGTGCACATTGTCCTAATCCACAGCTGCATAAAAATGATGTCGAGAAAAGTGTATATAAAAATAGGTGCAATAAAATGAGAGCAATATATGATAATGACACTGAGCAAGACACCATAAAAGCGAATTTAGAATCATAAATTTTTTAAGAACGTATTTCCACATGTGCGAATATAATCAACCTACCTAAGATCACACATCAACGGATTCTTAGAGCACTTAGTGAATACCAAAGGTAACTGCCTCCTCTACCTATCTACTTTGTAATCTTTGAAGAATTTATTGTACACGATACACGACTGAGTGGGATTTGCCCACCGAAATAAAAATACACGCAGTTTCTAAGTTTCTGTAGGCGATAGAATTTCTTAGGCACTCTCTCCTCTCTCTCTCTCTTCACGCTATTCACTCTGCCCAGGAATTTTTCGGATTTTTTTTTCTTCGAGAAATACTATTCTCCAAGGCTCAAGGATTAAGGTAGGTACATCAGTCGTAATCCTCTCTATCCAATTTGTTTCAATTGTGTCTTGGAGTTCAACTAAATTCAGCTTAAACTTTTAACCTTTGCGTGTGGAGGTCAGTGGAGTGTATATGCCCACTGTGCAGTCTCGAATGATCTTTGTTTGTGGGCTGACTAGTGACTAGTGTAGTGAGAGCACATCTGTATTTACATCCCAAAGTATTTCAATGTTATGCAATCATTTATTATTCAATAATAATGATTCCGCTAACCCTGAAAAAAGAAAAAGCGGAGTTACACACACACACACACACGGCTGCAGCCTGCTCCCACATGAGATTGTCACTCGTCCTTTAAGTAAGTTCCTCTGCTCTGTGCCCATCTGCACAGAGTACAATAGAGAATGCGAGGTCTAGGGTCAGCACCATCATTACAGCGACAGTCAATAGTAGACACATGTGAATAATTCCCTCATCCACTTCCATCTGACGGGTGAGTGAGTGGGAGCACAATATTATTATTATCTGGAAGCTTCCACTACAAAAAAAAACTCATCTTTCGAGCTATTGTTGTACTGCCAGCACCGCCACTGCAGATGGGCTAAATGTGAATGTTAGCGTAATTCTGTGAAACAAGGCAAGTACACCGATTCCCAGATTGTGAAAATTATCTATTTAGTAGCCTAGGAATTTTAAATTAGAAAAAAAGAAAGAATAAAACCCACTCAACCCCGTGCAGTCCGTATCATTAGCCTTTACTAGTATTTCACCTTGATAACCGTACACCTACTTCTCTCCCGACATTTATTACTAAACAAAAGGCAGAGAGAGCAGGAGCTTGTTACGGCATTGCCATGCTTTCCCCATTCGCATCTTTTATTTCGGATTCGGAAGTCGGAAGGCAAGGTCAGAGTCAAGATCCAATTGCTCCACTCTACTGCATCAAAGCCAAAGCTATGGATTTACACTACACGCCCCCCATCCCACTTCAATAAATTAATTCAAAAGTGATTTTTTCCCCTACTACTGTGAAATTGTGAAATAATGATAAAAGTCCCTCTCTTTCGGAAACAACCTTTGGGCCTGGTTTGGGCAAGACATCAAGTCGTCCATCTGCCATTGAATCGGGACACAACTTAACTCTAAAAAAAATGTGTAGGTACCGCGAGTCAATATAGGAATTATTCTAATCACAAAGCAAAGTTGTAAGAACACATTGTTCAAAGGAGAGATGAATCACAAATCCGAAAAGAGACATGCCGACGTGCGGAGGTAATTCTGGAACTGTTTCAATTTTCAAAATTAAATGTAAATTACGGCGTTTATTTGTTTGGCGTGTTAAAGTTTCAAGGCGTTACGGAATTACATAGTGATTTAGAAAATTATTTCACTCCTGTAGGTAATAATTGTATGTATGTACATATGTAGGTACAAGATCTATAGGATTTCTAGCTTTAAAAAAGAGCAGTAGTAAATTCCATCTTTTCAAGTTCACGTGGAATCAAATGGCCATGGATTTGAACCCTGGCATCATCGCCTTGCATCATTTTCACTCCATTTCTCATTACTTGAATTAAAAAGTCAAAGTTTCGGAATTTAAACGGCTGTCGACAGTAAGTTAGAAATTACTTTATTTTTTGTTGTTATTTATTTGAAGTAGTGCTATTCTTGAGAGTAGGAGTTCTACATACATATTTCTTTTCACCACGCGTGTCTATGGAACTGCCTGTGCCGTACATACATACGTAGGTATACGTAGGCAGGCGCTTCCCCCAATCAACTCCACAAAAAATATTTTTGACAGAACAGACAGGAAAAGATAAAGTATATAGGTATACCTACATGTACATGGAAATTGTTCTATTTTTACATTTAAACGATACAGCTAACCCATTACTTTTGGGTTCAGCCAGACAGAAAGACTCTTGTAGAAAATTCTAGAAATGCTCATGTGCCTATAGTATATAGTTTCTTCATACCTTGAGGCCAAACACGTTGCAAAGGAAAAATGTTCCAAAATATGCTAAAAAAATTAATTACGTCAGTCAAAAACATCTTTCTGAATTCTTTCTCCAATAACTATGACATCTCCATCCGCATCCCTACAGTAACGTTGAGCCAAATGCATTTTTCACGAAAGAACTCGCAAAAGAGGAAAGATTTCAAACATGCTGACATTTGAATGTTGACGTAGGTAACACGATATTTTCTCAATAATGATTTAGGATGAATCCGCTACCTTTTTGATGTATAGGCCTGTCTATAAATATACATAGACTTGATGATATTTACTCGTTGCAAAAATTACGACTTACGTACATAAGCCATTATTCTTGCATCACAAAATTTCAGCTTTGCCTGATCAAAAGTTATTTCTCTGTGAACGATTTGTAGATATATGTATGAATACCTACTTTTGGTTGAGTGAAGCATTTAATGATGATAAACCTATGCATATATTATGTCTAAAAAAAATGATAATAATAAATAGGAATCGTCTCCAGTCTTGTGGAATTCTAGACAAGATCAAACACGACAGGAAAACGAAGGAAGAATCTTCCTCTGCAAATGTATTCCCTGGATAGAAATGAAGAATTACAAATGCTTTCACGAGCTGGTCTTAAGAACATGAATAAGAATTGATTTCTTGAGCGAAATGAGAAACTCTCCCTCTTATTCCTGGAGCCCAACTTAGATACATACTGTAGTTATATGCAGTTGTTGTCAAGGAATGAAAAAGTGACTGGTGAGAAGATTTGTATCTCTTGTCCCACTAAGGACGGTAGACGACACAGCAATATCCTATAGCTTGGGTGCATATCCAACCATTGATTTAAAAAATGATTCTAAAATAATAAGACAAACGACCAAATGACAAAGTGAATGTGCATTGTATTGTATATTGTATCCACAAACTTTCCCTATAATTTCCCAAAATTTCAGAGACAGAAACTGTCAAAGATTTGTAATTCAACACGGAAACTATTTTGATCCGTAATTCCTGCCACAAGAGAAGCGAGAGACATTGAAGTAGAGAAATAAGTGGAACCACTCTGAGGCAGGCTCTAATTTCTTTTCTTTTATTCACTAATTTAATTTTTTATAACATAAAGATGTGAGTTGGACACTCATTTTTATTTCACTTTGATGCGATCGAGATTCCAATTTCATTTCAACGTAACGGTGCGGTGGTGTAGGCTAACGCTTCACTGCCATCTGCCATCTTTCTAAAAATACATTTAATTTTCTAAGAAGTGTGGAAACGATAACGATCTTAAAATGACGTCTGTACAACGAAACTAGAAATACGGCATAGAAAAAGGATAACATTTACAAAAGATCATTCAAAGATCTTTCATGAACACGTCAAAAAGTTTCTTATCTCCCGTCTTTTTCTCATATTATGTCATAAAATTTTGTCTCAAAACTCAAAATACAAGTTAAATAAGACTTACTCTTAGCAGGAGCACTACGAGTGCTAGTTCTTTTTCAATCTGTACATAGGTACACCTATTTTTCTGAGAAAAGGGATTCAATTCAACCCACATCAGAAGCAGAAGACCCGATCCTAGAGTGCAATACCTAATACAATTATACCGAACTCATTTGCGGTGGTGGAAAGCAGTGGGTTAACGGTGACATTTGACATTTTCTCTCCTGTCTGATTACTTCTTGGCAGTTCTTGGTACTACTCTACTTCTTGGTTAGTTCGGACTACTGATAGGCTTTCCCGCTACCTGGCTATAGCCGGGTGTGCAGATTGCCCTTTTAGAGCTTCTTCCCCTGCCGTACCTATCTCTGGTCCATAATGAAAGAAAAGAGCGGCCATGAATCTTGAATCATGAACTTATAGCAATTCACTGCCACGAAACGCCTCCAGACTCTTTCTATTTAACGAATTGAAACAAAAGCTACATTATTCATTTAATTAATTACATGCATCTGTATCCACATTGACATTGCTATTGCCATTGCGGTCTATGGCGAATGAACTTGAATATGGGATTCATTTTCCCCCCTTTACTGTGTGTATGTATGTACCTATACACTTAGCTTGCATAGAAATCTTAAAAAATCTGTATATTCTGTAATTCCTAGTAAATTGGTGAAAGAAACATTCAAAAGGGAAAATAAAACAAAACAAAAGTTGTTCCTTATTTGATTATCTCATTTTGTGACACCCACACTGTACTGTGCCTTGCGCTTGAATACTGTGACATTGACTACTGACGCAAAACTTGACTACAACAATAACAATCACATTAAGAAAGGTTCAATGAAATATCTAGCAAAAAAAGTAAATTAACTAGCTATCTGTGTAGATCCTACATACAGGAAAACAATGACCCCTATAATTGCATCCAACCCTACGTATTTTTGCCATTGTCAACTTTCGATAAGGCATAAACATATATTTTTCGAGGCTCAAGACTAATTATAATGTAATACTGCATGTACATAGGTATGTACGACAGAGAAACCGATCACGGATTAGATTTTGATTTTATCTGCCATTCAGTGTCGTGCACAAGCCCCAACACCATTATAAATCTATACTGGTAGGGAATGGTCGACAAAGGTCACGTTACATGACGTAGCTGTCCCAGCGCTTCTCCGATTCCCATTCCCACTCTGGCGGAACAGAAGAAAGAAATAATTGAGAAGGTAAAGAACAAAAGACAAGGCTAATTATTATTTATTTGGATGCATTCGGATTCGGATCTCGGCTTTGATTCTCAGAATCCCAGTCCATCGTCCGCGTCAGGAGCAGATTTATTCTTAGAATTGATGGGAAAATATCAGAAGGCGTTCTCTTATAGCTAATAGATTGAGACATGAGAAGAAACTTTGTGCTTTTGTTTTTTTCTCTTGCCAGTATTTACACATAATTAATTTTATTATGTTTGCTCAACTCCATACATATGTACATACATACCTACATAGGTAGGTACTTGTAGGTATGCTCTGTCCCTTTATGAACTTGCAATTTTTTTTAAAAATTAAAATAGCATCTGTTGTAGGCTTTAGATCAAGTCAACATTTTAAAAGTGACAATTAAAACGGATTAACTGCATCTGTCTTGTCTTGATATGTTTGGAATGTTTGGATTGAAACGTATAAAAAAATTAATTAATTAATGGGCCATCAAGATCAAAATAGATTTACAGCGTACTTCACATCCCGGGATGATACATCTTTAGCTTGAGTATGCATCTCCATTTGTATTGCTAATGAAGTCAAAGTTAAAGATAAAGATTTAAGATAAATTCTGTAGTTATTTGAAAGTAGGGAATTTATTGTAGGTTTTCACACTCGGCCATTTTCATTCCATCTTTATCTTATCGGTTTCCCAAGCACAACCACAACCGCAGTTGCATTGCCCTTGGCTCTAAATTATGGTTTCAAGAAATCACCTGCTCGTGCATGTAAATCATGATTCATTGCTAGGTAACTTTCAATTTAAGACAGCACCAGCAACTGTTCCAGTGCTCAGACTGTTCAGAAGGAGTGTGTTCAACAGAATTGACAAGCGTCTTTCGCCCAGGGAAATTTGGAATATCTATTATAATAGTCTAAAATCTTTTTCCCAGCATAGCCAGAACACCATAGAATTATATAGGCAGTAGAATTGTGTGACCAAGAGGGAAAACAATTGAAAAAGTAAACCATAGAACCACATTTTCATTCTTCCGAAGGATTTTGCGGGTGCATTTTGCTGGGAAGCATTCAGGAATTTATTTGTGATTCTATTCATTTCTATACTCATTCCCAACCTCGTTCGGTTAGTCGTTGGGGTTCAAGGGCAGGGAGGTTGACTGTGACTGGAGCAGTAGTCACAGTTTATTGTACCTCAAGGGGAAATGGAACAATGGTGGACGACTAACGAAATTTTCCACGACGTCCCAACGACAATCAAGGCGAGGGAGAATGGGCCGAACAATGAGCGTGTTCTCCAGGGAAGTCCAAATTGGAATTGGTAATCACAAACCGATGATGATCATTATGACGGCTTGTCTTTTGTACTTTGGGTCACAATTCAAAAACAAATCGAGAAAGTCCCTTAGCAACACAAACACGGCCCATGGGCCAATAATAGTGCGTTCTCGGAACACATACATACAAGGCCCAGCTTCATTCCACATCTCATTATCTCAAACGTTATTCTGTCACACTATGCAGCTCAATAGTGTAATAGGTTTTCATTTGCACTTCTGGATCAAAGGCACAATTTCTCCATGTAATTTTCCGTGTCAAAAGACAGGCAGGTAGGACCTACCTATTTGGTCTACGAAAAGGTGCTGTTAACATTTCCGAAAAATGAAGAATGTGCTAGTTTAGTTACAATTAATTGGGTCTTGTGGGTTCACTTCCTTTAAATTTTCTTTACGATCATCAATACTATTTTTATGATTTTTTTTTTTTTTTAGGTGCCAATTGCTGGAGATTTTTATTTAGTCAAATTGTCACATAATATACAGTTCAAAAAAAAAAAAATTTTGATTGATTTCTAATTAAGGTACATAAGGTTTTGTTTCAAAGAATCAGAACAGCATTTATCACTAATAATTTGGATGTTTTCATCCAAAAGTTTTACAGTCCTTACACTTACATTCTGAAGAAT
>JAQFZC010003620.1:0-18270 GCA_034695205.1 Dicyrtoma fusca | reverse complement strand
AGTGTTAATTTCTTGTTTTACTTCTTTTTAAAAGTTTTAATTTCTTGTTTTACTTCTTTTTGAAAGTGTTAATTTCTTGTTTTACTTCTTTTTGAGTGTTAATTTATTGTTTTACTTCTTTTTGAAAGTGTTAATTTCTTGTTTTACTTCTTTTTAAAAGTTTTAATTTCTTGTTTTACTTCTTTTTGAAAGTGTTAATTTCTCGTTTTACATCTTTTTGAAAATATTAACTTATTGTTTTGACCTTTTTGAAAAGCTTAGTTAATGGTTTCGAATGCTTTTGAAAATGTTATTTCTAGTTTTGACCGTTTTGAAAAGTTAACGTCTAGAAAAAGCACTTTTGTAAAGCACTCTTTCCATGGTTTCCCAGTTGCGAATAGGCTAAAACGCTTCCGTACTGGTCTTTCTGTTTTTGTATGGTTTTTTTCATGAGAATTAATTATTATTATTTTTCACAGGACATGGAGGAAGTGGACGTGATGGTGGAGATGCGGGAGGGGATGGAGTTGGCCAAAGTAACGACGCCCGAAAGAATGACTTGTTGGGCTGACGCTGAAGAGCCACCTTGGTACGGTCGATTGGGCTTCTATTGGTTTTGCAGCTTCCTTCTTCTATCTTGGCCACTGCGGGTTGTGCTGGAATTTAACACAGCACACCTTGTGTATCAGGTCAGATTTTTGAAGTTTACTGCTATGAGTTGCTAGTGTGCATTTTTAATTTCTATTTATCAGTGAAATTATAGGCTCCCACATTTAAGTTTCTTCTGGTTTCTTGGCTCTTTGCAGGTGACCAAGTTATTTGGGACCCATTGTGACTGCAGTGAGCAGCCGGAGACCATTGACACTTCCCGTGACGGCAGCTGCCGTCAACGTGGCGAGGAGGCCGGTCATCGTGAGTGGTGGTTCACTCCATTATCATCATCATCACAAACCCATTGGCATCAACACTGGCTTCCACGCTTCCTTGAGTTCTGCAAATCTAAAATTAAAACATTTGCCAACTCGAAAGCATATGACGTTCGAATTCGAAATCTTACTTTTGATCCGGACGATGAAACCACACAAAACTTAATTCCACCCGAAGCGACGCAAATTGGAAGAGGAACGGTTACGGCTCAAGAACAGCTGGAAAATGTGTACACTCGCACCGACGAACAGTTTAGACATTCGATTGGGAGTGATTTAAGCGACCCTATACCCCGAAGTGTGACTCTAGTACTGAACCAGTCCGAATTTCAATGCCAGTACCAACACAGGAGAGACTCGGTTTCGGATCGGCTCCGGTTTGAACCGTATGATTACGGTTGCTGTGCAGATAGCTGTTCGGATTTTGGTCTGCGTGCTGATAATAGCTCCTTGTCGACTCTGGACTGCAATTGCTCCCTCGTACCTTCCCACTCCCAAGCACGGCTATTTATGGGAGGACAGAGCGAGACCGGAAATGAGGAGGGGAACGGTAATCGTAACGGTAACGGCAGCGGAAGTTCCGCTTGTTGTTCCGCTGATCCATATGTCTGTCCTGGGATGAGTGGGAACAAGTTCCAAGTGTGTGAGGTGATGACGCCGGTAACTTGTGAAGGGGGCTTGTACACGTTTCCGGATCAGAACTCAGGCCCAGCGGATTTATATCCTTCCTCAGATTGCTGTTCGGAAAGCCAAAAGAAGTGCGAGTGCCAAAGCTTAAGGCAGACGTGTTCCGCTTATGAACGGCCTGGCAATCTGCCTCCACGCAGCATATCTGTATTCGACTTTAATAGGATGCCACGAAGTGAGAGCTTCCAAGGTAAGTAACATCCATTTTTATCTGGAAGCGATCATTTAGCGTACACATTTGGCACTTTTTTGGATACCTTTATTCCTTCGGGCTACTTCTTGGAACCACTTTTATTGGAATTTATTTTTTCTAAAGTCTGTTTTCAATAAAATTGTATTTCACCTATTCGGAACTGGGAAACCACTCGCGAAAGAACGATTTACAGAAAGTGTTTTTTCTACGAAGCAGGTTTTTTGAAATGGTCAAAACTACAAATTGACATTTTCAAAACAGTTAAAACTGCAAATTAACCTTTTGAAAAAGGTTAAAACCATAAATTAACGTTTCCAAAAACATTCAAATCTAGTATCAACCACTTTCAGAAAGATCAAACCTAAAATTTGACAAAGTCACATTTTTAAAAAGGTCAGAAAATATAAAATTACATTTGCAAAACGGTCAAAACTTGAAATTAACATCTTCAAAAGGTGCAAAACTTTATAAATTATAGTTTCGAGAAGGTTTACAAAAAAATCAAATATCCTAAATCCTAGAAGCGTAGACATTTTCTTGATCCAATATTTTACTTTAAAATAGCCAATTTTTGTGTCTATAGCAACATATTTTTACATGTCATATCTTTACTATGTATTACCTTTCGAAGTGAAAGAAATGCACAGAAGCAAAGAATGCAACATAAACTTTAAAAATAATGAAATAAAAATATCTCCAGGGTAATAATTTCGAGAAAGCATCGAATAGTAAAAGAAATAATTAAAATATTCAAATAAAATAAAGTACCGTGGGACCGCTGGGAATATTTTTAACGAATATGCGTACCTTGAGACAGCTGAATAAGTGTATAATATAGGAAATACCATTAAAATGTAAATTTTCTTCTTTTAATTGTTTCAGTACTAAGAAGTCGAATGCCCCGAAGTGCCACCGGAGTGACTATTGACCTTACAGTTCCCGTTAGTGCCTCTTTCTCCCGTGACCAAAACTTACAATTATTAGCTGAATCGGAATCTGAGAAAATAGCCCAGCAGCAGCAGCAGCAATCTCAACCCTGGACCAATAAGCTCCGTCGTTCCTTAACTACCAGAGATTTTAATTGTACCAATAAAATTAGTCATAATTATGCTAGTATCGATGCCCTATAGTTCCAAATTTATATGTCAAATTGAAATGCCTGGGGCTGATGATGATCGAGGGGAGAAGTGGGCTAAAGTAATTACTAAAATCTGAGAAGAAAAAATGATTTCTGGGAATCTAATTTTCGACCTGGCCATCGTCCATAAATGACACCATCAGCTACGCTAGTGTTGGCCGGTCGGTCGATGCGAAAATGGATGAACGATGCCAATAAGTTTCTGGGGGTTCTTGATCAACAGAAAAGTGCTACTGAAATTATTACATAAACACGCCAGCACGGTACCTCGGTACATACATACCGTAGCTTAACCTTTTCGAAACGGACGCATAAATAGTTTTTTAACTTTTCGAAAACGTGCTCATTTCTAGTTTTGAGTGTTTTGGAAATGTAAACTTCTTGTTTTGAGTGTTTTTGAAAATGTAAACTAGTTTCGAGTGTTTTTTAAAATGCTAATTTCTAGTTTTGAGTGTTTTGAAAAATGCTAATTTCTAGTTTTTACCTTTTTGAAAATGTTAATTTTATGTTTTGACCTTTTTGTAAATGTTAATTTTATTTTTTTACCTTTTTGAAAATGTTAATTTCTAGTTTTACCTTTTTGAAAGTGTTAGTTGCTAGTTTCGAGTGTTTTAAAAAATGTCGATTACTAGTTTTGACTGTTTTAAAATTGTTTATTTGTAGAATCAACACTTTTACAAAGTGTTCTTTCCATGTTTTCGCAGTTTCGAATAGGCTAAGAAGCAAATTAACTAATTTGATTTTGTATCCCGAATAATTCTTGAAGGCAAAGTAACGATACATACTTTATAAAATCTCGTTTTTATTTTATTCCTTTAAAAATCGTATTAAATGTAATTTACTGTAACGTCAATATAGCATACAGAATATTCGAGTACCGGTAATCAAGTCTTTTAAATAAACACTATGTACTTTGAAGTTTGAAGTTTGAAATCTGGAAGAAACTGAATGGACCCTGTTAGTCCCGTTCTCATAGGAATTCTCATAATAATTATTGCATTGTGTATGTAAATATTTAATAACTTAATCGAGTCGAAACAGAGGGGCGCTATGCACTGGAATTTCCGGTCTATTTCTATTATTTCTTGTCAGGGCAATTTAAAAAGTAGGACGAAGAATAGACAGGGACAGAGACGAGGGAGGGAGTAAAAGGAAAAGCCGCCTTGAGATAAATTCCGTTCCGGTTATTTGGTTCTTTCTCGGTCTTTTGGTTTCGGTTTCGGTTTCGGTTTATTTAAAATTTTGCCTTCTTGTTCTCATTCGCGACTGAAGGAAGCAACAGAAACAAATGGAGAGTAGGGCTCCCAGGATATAGAAAATGTATTCAAATTTATTCCATTTTCATTTTCATTATGATTATTTCATGCTTCCCTGACTACCACTACACGACCAACTGCACTCTACTCCACTGCACTCTCTCACTTTCACTGTATTTCCCTGCTTTTGATTGCGTCATTCTCTGTACTCTCTGCTGTGCTGTGTAGTTCATAAGTAAAATGGCAAAAATACAGCATTTTATGCCTCTAGTTTCATCTTCTCTAGTCTCAGCATTAAACTGAGGCTTCTCACTGTTTTGTGCTAAACTTTTATTTTTTTACAAAAATCTTTTAGTTTTTTGCAAGTTTAAAAAATGTTGGTTCTTGAAAACACATTTTTGGAAAATGATCCACTACTTTGAGCTCCACGAACATTTCAGACACAACTTCAATTTTAGATTTAATTTTAAAAAGATTTTAAAAAAGTGATGGCCAGTACAGCAATAAACTACCACTGTGCAGTCAACGCTAAAAGTACAAAAAAAACTGTAAAAATTAGATCTTTGAACTGTCTTGACGTTCATTAAAGCCCTGTATTCATCTTCCTTATGCAATTTGACAGATACTTACATCAGTACATAAAATTTCATTCTAATTTAATTCCTTGGCTTTCATCTGCAAAGTTGTGTTAAGGCGGATATTTTTTCACTAATCAAGTTGGCATCTCTTTCCTACTACTTCTTGTATCTACCGACGTACACAAAATCTGCAGTTTAATTCCAAACAGCATCCGTTCTTTCTTACATTTCAAGATATACTTACAGGCATGTTATTATTCTAATATGTACAATTATGTATTTCGAAAATGCAAAGATCGCATCGTTGCTGAAGAAGCCAACTGGCATTTCTTCAAATTCGGTTAAAAGCAAACTGGTCTATCTCCATTTTAAATTAGACTGGTCTGCTGGGCACTTATGTTTGATTGTTTACTGACGATGAGTATCGTGTTTTATTGTAAAAATGTTTCTGTTTTTCACAATTTTAAGAATATAATTTTGGAAACAGGCATTATTTTGTTGCCGTTGCAAAGTTGATTTTTGCACTGCCGGCCGCCCTACCCTGGTTGCGTAATATAATTTAGAGTAGAAATGGAACAAGCGATAAGTCAGTCATTTAATTTAAAATTATAATGAAGAGCTTCTGTAGAATTACAATAACTATGAGAATTTTACATAATTGCACTTGATTTTAGCTGTTTATATTGGGACTAAAGGAGTACAGTCCCTAGCATTAGAGTCTCATTTTCTTGTTTGTCTTGCGTCAAGGAAATGTAAGAGACATTGCGGCTTGCTGGTGTGTGTGTTTTGTTTGCTTGTTGGATTTAATGAGGCGTGGGACATTTTGACAAAATGACAGGCGCATAATAGGAGCCATTATTTAGCGTGTACTTTACTTTACTTGAGAGTCTATGTACGTTGATCCGTCCATGCCATTGCTACAGTATGGGTGAGGTGCAGCTGATGCAAATGAGCTCCATTATTTTAGATTGCTGTGTAAGGGATGCCGTTGGAAAAGGGACAAAAGGGCATATCTAACGTCGTTTGTCATGGAATTCTACGCACAATAAGTTTGCATATGGTTCATAAAATAAGCAAAACTGCAAAACCCTACCGTACGTGCAAATGTGTACATCTGCCCTTAAAATGCAAAATGACGCGTTTCCATAAAGCCCCAAAAAAGACACACAATTAACTAGATTTCTTAATGCACTGATTAAATCACCCAAATCGCACCGTGTAAAAACTAATTTTTGAACGTGTTCAGAACATGCAACGTTTTGATTTAGACATTTTTAAAATCATGCAAATTCTGGATTTACACTTTTTCAAAACATGGAAAAACTTGATTTACACTTTTCAAACAACGCAAAACCTGGATTTTCACTTTTTGAAACAACGCAAAACTCGGATTTACACTTTTTCAAACACGTAAAACATGGATTTTCACTTTTCAAACACGTGAAACCTGGATTTTCACTTTTTTAAATCACTCAAAACCTGGATTTTTTACACTTTTTCAAACTCGTGAAACCTGGATTTACTCTTTTTCAAAATCATGCAAAATCTGGATTTGCACTTTTTTGAAACGTGCAGAACTTGAATTTACACTTTTCGAACCATGAAAACCCTCGATTTGCACTTTTTAAACTATGCAAAACTTCGATTTCAAAACATGGCTAGAGTACTTACGTGTTGTAAAAATGGGCAAAATTACGAATATTTTTCTGGTTTTATGTGTATGCGTCACTTTGCATTTTAACGTTTAACGGCATCCGCCTCACTTTGTACTTAACCAAGAATGAATACGCGTAATTTTGCTTCTTGAACAGCAATGTATAGGATAGTAAAAAAGGAAAGGTAAGATACACTTTTTTGCATCTAGAACTGCCATTGAACTTTAAAGTGACATCTAATTTCATTCTTGAGTGAAAAAACGGTAATGCGGGCTTACAGAGCAGAGGCACAACTGACTGACTGACTCACTGGCAACCGTTGAGTATTATATTTTATATGCTATGAGATAAGTTTGTTTGCTCTTTGCTGCTATGGTTTGTTATGAGCCGTAATTTGTTGACGTAGGGTCGAGAATTGGCGTGGACGTCCTTCCGCTTTTTGGAATCTGATGGGCAATGAGGCGAGACGAAACAAAGTGCTTAATGATCCACTTCCTATGGAAATTCAACTCTCCAGAGTGTAGGGATGTAAAGAACAAAAAAAATGATTGGGATCTTACCAGCGACAGCCTTCAGATGCAAAATAGAGCATCTGCGGATAAACGTACCTAGTTATTTTAAAGATTCACACCATAAACGTCATTTTGCTTCCAATGCAAATCATGTGTAGTTATGCAGTTTTGCAGGAAATTTTGTGGCAGTGCAGATGTCGGGCCAACGTCGTTAAATCTATTTCGGGTCATTAGCGTTTGGAAATCTGCAAGTAAAATGGTAGGTATGCACAGTTAAGTAGGGGCTACGAAAGAAATGTACTGAAATAAAAATGGCCGTTATTTTTTCCCAAAAAATATGCTAATCATATTGTTGTTTTAAAGCAGAATTATTTTTTTTGAATTCGACATTTTTATTCACACACTTTACACAAAAACCACGCAGAAACATACAATAAAGGACTGTTGCAAAAAAAATTGTGTTTCTAATGAATTACAGCTCCAGTTGAAAGGCTACTCAAGCTGTGTAGTATCACTTTCAGTATTTTTTCCATTTTTTTTTGCCATTTTTATAAAAAGCATGGTGCACCACACGGAGAAAAAAGAAAACAAAATTCAATTTACAACTCTACAGAGATGCTACATGAGATCCAGGACGAAGAGAAAAGAGCAATGTAGGAAGATGAAACGTCAGACCCCGTTGACTTGCCACTTTACTTATGAAGAGATCAAAAGTGGGGACTTTATTTAAGTGTCACTTGTCTACTCGATTCGACCGTCTTCATTTTCACACCATTTTTATACACTTTTCAAAAAAATATGGCAGAGCATATGTCTCCATTGCACTGCATTGCATTGGATTGCATTGATAGGATTACACAGAATAAAGTGAAGTGTCTCAAGAGGACGTCTACATGAAAGTGTTCTGGGCTTTTGTGCTTTTGACGCTTCAAGTGGAAATTTGGAGGGCTAACCATATAGACTGTCACTGTCACTGGAAATAGGAGTTTGATAAAAAGACCGTCGGGTGTGTTGTAGTTTGCAGTTCTGGGCAAGGGCCCCATTTAAATAGACAATTTTGTTGGCTGCAGAAGTTTGAACTAACTGGCTTTAACCTATTCGGAACTGCGAAGCCATCAGCCATAGAGAGAATGCTTTACAAAAGGGTTTTATTCTATAAGAAACTTGTTCAAACAGGTCAAAACTAGTAATTAACGCTTTTAAAAATTGTTATAACAAGTTTGCGTTTTCAAAAAGGTCAAAAGTAGTAATTTACACTTTTTGAAAAGGTCAAAACAAGAAATAAGCGTTTTCAAAAAGGTCAAAAGTAGTAATTACACTTTTTAAAAAGGTTAAAACAAGAAATTATCTTTTTCAAAAAGATCAAAAGTAGTAATTTACGCTCTTTAAAAAGATCAAAACAAGAAATTATCGTTTCCAGAAAAGTCAAAAGTAGTAACTTACACTTTTTAAAAAGGTCAAAACAAGAAGTTATCGTTTTCAAAAAGATAAAAAGTTGTGATTTACAATTTTGTAAAAGGTCTAAACAAGAATTTAGTGTTTTAAAAAAGGTCAAAAGTAGTAATTTACAATCTTTAAAAAGGTCAAAACAAGAAATTACTGTTTTCAAAAAGGTCAAAAGTAGTAATTTACACTTTTAAAAAGGTCAAAACAATAAATTAGCGTTTTCAAAGAGTTGTAAAACTAAATATATGTACATACATACATATGTATTAACGTTTTGGAAAGGCTATACTCCCCATTCTTATTTTTTGTAAATCTTCTACTTCAAAGATTTTTTTGCAAAAGTTGAAAAAGATCCTATTAAAATGTGCAGCAAATTCTATTCTGTGTTCTCAAAAGGCCCAAGCCTTTATTGATGGCCTACAGATACGCCCAAAATTGCCTAACTAAACCTTCTATCGACGGACTTGCATTCCTTGAGGTGACACAGCTGTTCGCCTCCCTTCCCAAAATGCCTGGATGCTTGAAAGGAAGCAACACGGCTGTGACAGGGACAGACTGTCGGTTCATGACACGTCAAAATGTCAATTTTAAATACAATTTCATTCTTTATACAATTTTTTTTCAGCATACAATCTTTATATGTGCAGATATCTACACACACACACACGTCACACAAGTCCGAAACTATTGCATAAAGTCAGTGCTGGTGCTGGTCAATCAGAGCGGGTATTGTAGAGTTTGTCAATGAATTGAACTTTTTTAATTAATGAGTTAGATTTCAGGAATTCGTGTTAATTATTATACAATTCTGCTCCAAAAAGGCCAACGAAAAGGTGGAAGAAGCCTAACCAAAGAAGTAATGGTTTTCCTTATATTTTAACACAGAACCAATCCAGAAAAAAAGACAGTTTGTTTTGTATTTTCTTCAGCTTCAAAGTATCTGACTAATAGCAACTAATATTGCAAAATCATTTTCGGCCGATATTTTGTACAAAATCATGAATTTTGGAATTACGTTAATAACCTTAATAAACAATTTCTTTTAAATTCAGTCGGCGCTATAGTTCACAGTTATTGTAGATACTTAAGTATTGTGCGGGTTGTAATAAAAATATGCGATATATCTACGTCCTTGTGCTAACAGACAGGAAAAAATTTAAAAATCAGCACATCGCATCGTTCCATTCTTAAAATTAATTGTACACAGGTTTTCATATTTAATTAGCGTTCATTAATTTCCTAAGTTACCTGCAGCTACTCAAAGGCAAACGCTAGAATAACCGTAGACCCTGAATTAAGCATTTCGCATTATTATCGCTAACAATAGCCACACTCTAAGTAAATATCGTTACCATGATGCCAAATTGTTCACCTCGCCAACCCCCGGTATTACAAAAACAACAAAGTTTCTGCAGAATTTTGTAGCCTCTACAAAACTTTAAAAATTTTTAAATAAATTTAGTTTATTAGTTTACATCGATGGAAGATTGGAAAAGAAATTAATGAACATTTTATTCCTCTGTTTTTTTGTGAATTACTACACAAAAAAGGTCGCTTTAAATAGCAAATGTTCATTAATCGCGTAATAATTGGTGACGTTTTACTTTTACTCACTCATTTCAAAGCATGTATAGTGTGTGGTTTTCATTGTATGGAATGAATTCTACGAAAACGAAGAAAATAACAAAGTTAATAAGACAAATCGGGGGAAAATGTCCAAAAAGAAGCTAATTCTTATGACATTATCCCTGATTGTTTTGGGACCTACTTGGTAGCCGTCCCAGTTTTTTTATGGTCTCCACAAGACACGCAATTTTGTTACTAAATTGTGAGGAAATAGGTTTATCAATGCTAAGGCTCCGTGCTTTACTGGTTCTTGCACGGAAAGGAATTTTAAATTCCTGAGCGAATGACAGCGTACAAAATACTGATTTCATTGGCTGTTCAGAAGTTCAAGAACCACCGATCATCGTATCAATGAAAGCCATAGACAATGAAAATGGCGGGAAATCCCTTTTAGAATAGAAACAACGTTTGAAAAAAGGCCCTAGTGTGTGTTGGGGGCAGCTAGGGCTCCACTTAAATATACAATTTTGTTGGCCGTACAGTTGTTTTAAAAGTTGAAAATCATGCCATTAAAATCTGCTACAAAGTCAATGCAGTTTTATAAAAAAGCCAAGCCTTTTTTATTGATGGCCTACAGACGCACCCAAAAGCGACCAAACATTCTAATGACGGATCTTGCATTCCTAAGAGTGCCACAGCTGTTTGCTTCCCTGCCCAAGATGCCTTGATGCTTGAAAGGAAGCGACACGGCTGTGATAGGGGCAGACGCTGTAGATTGTCGGTTTATGACACGTCAAAATGTCAATTTTAAATAAAAGTTCATTTTATATTTTCATGTAAGTAATTTTTGTCGGTACTGACACACACACACAAATACACTCCATAAAAGTTAACCTCGGAAAAGCCTATGAATTGAAATGTTGTAATGACGAAGGTGTACTTGCACTAATTTATGTAATATAAAAGTGTTTTCCGTTAGTAAAGCAATAACATTATAAAATTAAAAATGCAAACAAGGCTTCAAAATTATCCACCCCTTGCTTTCTACAGGTAATTTCTTACCTTCCCTTAACCTATTAGGAACTGGGGAACCATGGAAACAATGCGTTACAAAAGTGTTTAATTCTATAAATTAACTTTTTCAAAACCGCCAAAACCATAATTAGCACTTTTCCAAAACTGTTACATCTAGCAAATAACACTTGGTCAAAACGATCAAAACTGGTAAATAACACTTTTTCAAGCCGTCAAACTAGTAAACAACACTTTTTCAAACAGTCAAAGCTGATAAATAACACTTTTTCAAACAGTCAAAACTAGTAAACAACACTTTTCCAAACAGTCAAAGCTGGAAATAACACTTTTTCAAGCAGTCAAAACTAGTAAACAATACTTTTAAATACATTCAGAGCGTGTAATGAACACTTTCAAAACTGTTAAAAATAGGAAATGAACACTTTTGCAAACAAATCCTATTATATATTTATTTATTTTGATGTTTTTTGTATTATACATACGATTAGACGTTACCGAAAGAAAGTGACGAACAAAATGGTAGAGAGAAGACTTTATTCAAAATAAAGATGACACTGTCCTCCACCGAGGATAGCCCAAAGGACTCAGTATACGATTCAAATCTTTGTTACACATGAATTATTTTAGCTGAAGTGTTGTGATAAAACTATTTTTATTTTAGTAAAATAAAAAAACAGTACCTATGTAGTACCTAGGCAATTTCTTTTAGTTTTTCAACTATATTCATTTCAGTCAATACTTGTACTTTTTATGTTAGAAAATAAATCTTTTTTTCAGAGCATTAATTAATTTGCTTTGTATTTCATTTGAGCCGTTATGAATTACTTTTAATGATATCCGAATAGTTATGTAAAAAATATCTGACTTTGTATGTACCGGCCTATGTACAATTAACATATACAATTACTATATATATTGTAAATTAGTGACTTTGTACTGCATCGTGGATTGAGTACTGAGTAGAAATCATTGTAATTTATGAAATATCTTATTCATTAGATGAACAGGGTTTTGAAGTTTGTAATTATTTATCAAAAGCATAGTTAGACACGTAATATGTATATATGTGTATAGCTTTCAAGATGCTTTGTATTTATTTCAATGCAATTTTAACTGACAATACTTACTTAATGGTGTACAAATTAACTATACGCTTTAGTGCTGTAGTTTTAAATAAATACTAATATTGATACTAAATTTTGCTAAGATTGCTGCTGGTAATATTATTTCTACGAACTGCATTTTATTTTTGGCTTCAGCTGCATTAAATAATATTTTTTAGGACATTTATTTAGATGGAAGGGAAACTTTGTGGGGAGTCGAGTGTTTTAAGCCTGTAACAAGCTTAAGCAAACAAATTAGAGTCGGCGTAAACATGAAACCATTAAGGAATAATAGAGTTTACTATTTCTGGTACGAAAAGGCATTTGAATTTGAAATCCCTGTTTAGCAAATGAAAGCGTACAAAATAATAATTTCACTGGCTGTTCGGAAGTTCGAAGACCATCGTCATCATATCAATGAAAGCCGCAGTCATTTTGGCACTGAAAATGGCGGGAAAATGCCTTTTAGAATAGAAATAACGTTTGCACTCCAATCTGCAATGCAAACGTTGATTTTTCATTCAAACCTTCCAAATCTTGGAATAATGGAGTAATGGTAGGAACCTTTCCTCCACTGAAAAGGACCACTGCATTAAATTTCATACATTTTACAATTAACGATGTTACTTCGTTTTTGATCACTTTTAGGTAAACCAGGTAAGAAAGCTTAGGTCAAAGTTCATTGGATTTTGTCCTTTGGAGTAACTCAACCATAATTTTAAAGACTTAAAAAGTGGAAAAATAGTTTGAAATAATAGTCATTAATAAGTCTTGTGACAGCTGGAAATGCTGTAGGCAGTCAGTTTATGACACGTCAAAATGTCAATTTTAAATACAAGTTCATTTTCTATTTTCGTCCACACAATTTTTGTAAGTACAGACACACACACACTTCATACAAGGTTACGTGGGAAACGCTCTTTAGTTGAAATTATGTAATGACGTAGACATACTTGTATTAATTTAAAAGGACAAATGGGTTTTTCATTATTAAAGCAGTGCAGTTAAAGAAATACTAAATATGTAAACAAGGCCTCATAATAACCCATCCCTGCCCTGGCTTCTACTTCTACAAGTAATTTCTGACCTTTCCTTAATTAAATGATTGAATGTAATTATGTATTACACAAGGAAGCAAGACACTCGAACGAGACGGGAATGGAATGTGGCTTTTGAATGGAAATCGTTGGACCATAAGCAAATTAGGCGATAAGCTTGGCAGTATGGACCCATGTAATTGCATGCTAGTTAATTTTAAAGAATATTTTGACAAGTTTGTATCATTTCTCTTATGTAGTGTGTAGGATCCTTTTTCTACTAAAAAATACGTCACCACATTTGAAAGGCCCTTTAATTCTTACAACTAGTATGGATGTATGTACGTATATACATACATACATATTGACAGGTATACTGTCTTTTTTCTTTTAACCTACAGAAAAGAAGCAGGCACACAATAACTGACTTTAAATAATAATTGATAATTATTTGCCTGCGAGCCATAACGCCAGCAAGTTAATTTAGTCTTCAAGGAAAGGCAGGGCAGTTGATAGTACAGTGGAAGCTTCAGTCACCAGTTTTGACGTTAGAAAAGAACATCAAATATCGCTCTCGTCACACAGTAATACCGAAAAAATAATAGTAAGTTTGTGTTTCCTAAAATTCATTGAAAAGCAGTTAAAAAAACACATTCTCACAAAATAGTTTAATTCGTAAAAAAGACGAAAATATTTCATCATCTATCTATTTAATCGACGGTCTCCCGTCAACAGCTGAATAGACTTTCTTTACCTTCGACTTAAATTAACTTCATATATTTTTAAGCGGTCCACAACGAAATTACGCTACAGGGACATTAAGTATTAACTATTCAGTCTTTCAGTAAAAAGACAGACCTGTAAAGTGCTAATTATCTATAATACTACAAGCGATTTCCAAAATGAGCCATAAATATCATGCTGTACGCTGTTCCCACTACCAGGTATGAAATGTCATTTCGCAGTCGCAATACGTAGGTAATTACCTAATTTATTTTCATTATAAAATTGTTTAAACAGAAACTATTTAACCTTTTGGAAACCGTACTTTATCTAGTTTTACGCCTTTTTGAAGGTGTTAAATTCTTGTTTTACGCTTTTTTGAAGGTGTTAATTCCTTGTTTTACGCTTTTTTGAAAGTGTTAATTTCTTGTTTTACGTACTTTTGAAAGTGTTCATTTCTTATTTTGACCTTTTTGAAAGTGTTAAGTTCTTGTTTTACGCTTTTTTGAAGGTGTTAACTTCTTGTTTTACGTATTTTTGAAAGTGTTAATTCCTTGTTTTACGTATTTTTGAAAGGGTTCAGTTCTTATTTTGACCTTGTTGAAAGGCTTTGTTACTGGGTTGGAATGATTTTGAAAACGTCACTTCTAGTTTTGACTCTTGTGATAAGATTAATTTCTTGAAAAAGCCCTTTTGTAAAGCACTCTCTAAATGATTTTCCCGTTGCGAATAGGTTAAAGTAACTTGACGCCTGTCACCCTGTTCAAATGATTGAGACAGGGGGCTAACAGATTTAGGATCCTATCCCATTTTTGAGCACTTACATTTTAAATGTTTGTATTATGCGGTGTAATTAATTATTACCGCGATCCACTAAAGCATCTGAAGCTATTTCCGTCACCTTTAACCAGAAATCCCGTAGGCATATTTTACTCACTTGAGTTAAACCCACGTCACATCCCTGATAGTTATGTTTGCATGTATCTACTAAAATATAATTGACCCTTTCAATTTGAGTAACATAATTTGGTTTTATTTTGTAACAGGCTTGGATGATGTTGGTACTGATTTCCATCCCAGTCGCTGCAGCAACAGAAAGTGTGCGAGTTGAGGGGATGACTTCATCCATTGGCCTTCAAAATCTCAATCACTACCTAGTTTTTGCTTTTTTGATAGTAGTTTTTCTATTTCTATTGGCTCTTATACAACTCGTAAGTATGATTAATAAAAGAGTTAGTTATATAATGCTTCTGTAAGTCCATTGCTTGTAAGCTATTTCGATTTGGAACTGTCAATATAATTATGCAGAAGTAGTAATTAATACTACTTTCAATTACTCACTAAATTACATGTGTATTTATTTTGATTTTACAGGCTTCTGTTATTGCCCAATTGAAAGAGCAAATCAAGATGAGCAATGATAAAACTGTACAAGAAGAAAGGAAAGTAAACACTATACAAGGCCAACACGAAAAAACATTGTAAGGGAACAAATATTAATCTACCTAGTCTATTTCTATTTAATATAATTAATTACGGTCGATTTCTAAAATTACTTTTTGAGCTCCACTCACACTTAAACTCTGCAAAATATGAGTTTGGGTTTTGAGTCAGTATTCATGATTATTATTTATTGGCCAATTACTTTAAAAATCGAGAGGCCACTCAGATTTTTGAGTCATCGCGATTGAGGCACTATGCTGATGCCTCAAAACCTTTTTTCGTCTTACCTTTTCTGTCCTACACATTTATTTATCGTTAGATTTCGATAAAGTTTGGTTCCAACATTTAAAAAATTGACCAGTAAAACTATTTTTATTTAAATTCTACATTGTTTGTATCAAAATTAACTTCGAAAGCTAGAGCAAACTTTGTGTGTATTGGGGAACGAATAGAAGATTAAATGTGACTGGCTAATATTCTTACAGCATCTGAAGTGGATTTATTTTTTTAATTGTTTTTATTTATTTGAATGACAGAGCCGAGTTATTAGCAAAAACGAAACAAATTGACGGATTAAATGCGAAAGTTAGTTCTCTACAGGAGGAGAATCTCTCCACAATGTCCAGTAACAAAGCTTTGAAGTAAGTTTTGATTCTTGTTTCTACCATTTTAAAAGCGCTATGTGTCCCATTGCATTGTAAGTGTACATACACAACGAACTTTAGCATATCTAATAATGGTATTTTTCTGTTGCATAATTTTAGTACTCAAATTGAACAATTAATACAAGAGAAGGAAAAGAAGGATGATTTATTAATTTCAACGACAGAGCGTCTGGCGTGAGTGTTTTTCAGTTATAAAGAATTCATCAATTAATTATAATATTTATTGCTGTACATAAATTTTAAGCGGGTACGCTAATTTCGAAATGTGTAACTTACGGATTTGTTTTTTTGATACATTTTCATTTTAGGACCGAAATTGCTAAATCAACGGAAGCCACCGCACGCTTAAAAGAGGAGTTAACTAAAACTCAGACTAAACTAAAGGCGTTTAAGTAAGCATAATTCATTATTATCGGCATTTAGCTACACTCCTATAGCATCGTTCTTTTGCTACAATCTATTTCTAAAAATAAAAATAATGACGTAAGATTAATTAAAAAATACAAAATCAACCAGATTTTGCTGTGCGAGGGTTAAAAAACAGACTGGTGTCAATAAATCTTAATAGTAACTAAACTACTGTTAGGGGCGGCAGCGGGTTCACTAACTTTGAAATGTAAATGCAACTTACGGATTTTTCTTTAATACATTTTTGTTTCAGAAAATAAAACTCAAAAATCAAAGAAGCTAAAGCTGTCAAAGAAGAGGAAGTCATAAAACTTATAAACGACATCGAGCTTCTTCAGTAAGCATTATTTCTTATTATCGGCATTTAGCTACTCTCTCACAACGTCGTTTATTTGCTACAAACTATTTCTAAAAATAAAAATAGTGACGTAAGATTAATTAAAAAATACAAAATCACCTGGATTTTGCTGTGCGAGGGTTGAAAAACAGACCGGTGTCAATAAATCTTAATAGTTACTGCTGTTAGGAGTGGGTACACTAACTTTGAAATATAAGTGCAACTTACGGATTTTTTTCTTAATACATTTTCATTTTAGGAAACAAATTACTGAAGAAAAAGGGGCTACTACTCGAATAGAAAAAAAGTTCACAAAACTTGAGAGAGAAAACGCACTTCTGATGTAAGCATTATTCATTATTATCGGCACTTAGCTACTCTCCTATAGCATCGTTCTTTTGCTACAAACTATTTCTAAAAATACAAATAGTGACGTAAGATTAATTCAAAAATAAAAATCACCTGGATTTTGCTGTGCGAGGGTTGAAAAACAGACAGGTGTCAATTAATTTTAATATTTACTGCTGTTAGGAGCGGGTACACTCATTTTGAAATATAAATGCAACTTACGGATTTTTTTCTAAATACATTTTTATTTCAGAAAAGAAAACTCGCAAATCAAAGGAGCTAAAGCTCTCAAAGAAGAGGAAGTCATTAGGCTTGAAAATGACATCCAGCATCTTAAGTAAGCATTATTCACTATTATCGGCATTAGCTACTCTCTTACAACGTCGTTCTTTTGCTACAAACTACATATTTCTAAAAATAAAATTAGTGATGTTAGATTAATTCAAAAATACTAAATTGACCTGGATTTTACTCTGCGAGGGTAAACAAAATACAGACTGGTGGTGCCAGTTAATTTTAATAGTTACTGCTGTTTGTAAATTGGATATGGGTACACTAATTTTGAAATAGAAGTACAACTTACGGATTTGTTTCTTAATACATTTTGATTGCAGGGAAGAAAACGATGAATTAACAGAAGCCAAGGATGGCCTTGAAGAGGAGCTGAATGAAATTGAGGAAGAACTTCAGCGTTTAAAGTAAACAATATATAATATAATATTTACATATTATTATCGCAATTAGCTCTTCCCTTATAGTGTCTATCATTTGCAACAAACTATTTCTAAAGAATTAAGTTAGTGACGTCAGATTAATTCAAAAATCCAAAATTCGAGGGTACAAAATAGGCTGGTGGTAGGGGTAAAAAAACAGTTACGGTAAAGCTAATAATCGACTGTGAATTGGGTGCCTATGGTGTTGGAGATTCTGATTATGGTTTGATGCTATGGATTTTGGCTATTTACTATTGCTTTCTAACTATAGTAAAATAATAGTTAGAATATTAAATTATTAAGATTATTGTAAAAATAAGATGAAAATAGTGAGTAAAATGGCCACTAGTGGAAGCCAACAAGAACGAAACAAGACAGATACGATTTGACAGCCCTTCGAGACAGACGGTCCGAAGTGAGCTGCGACCATGAAAGCCGAAAATACTACTAGCCACGTTTCAGTACCTATCCTTGTAATAATTTTAACCTAAATTATAATAAATCGTAATAAATCGTATTCTC